>JAKJMR010016169.1:9568-23857 GCA_024449315.1 Daboia siamensis
AGAGAAGAGAAACTGGAAGGGACCTTGGAGGTCTTCTAGTCCAACCCTCTGCTCAAGCAGGAGAATCTATACCATCTCAGATAAGTGGCTGTCCAGTCTCTTCTTAAAACCTCCAGTGATGGAGCGCCCATGATTTCTGTAGGCAACTTCTGTTCCACTGGTTGATTGTCCTCACTGTCAGGAAGTTTCTCCTTAATTCCAGGTTGTTTCTCTCTTTGGTCAGTTTCCAACCATTGTTTTTTGTCCTGCCTTCTGGTGCTTTGGGGAATAATTTGACCCCCTTTTCTTTGTGGCAGCCTCTCAAATACTGGAACACTGTAGGACGAGATGTTCCTAGACCCCTCTTTCGAACCAGCGGCCCTCTCTGTCCAAAATGTGGACTTTGCTGTCTTTGAACCTTCGAGACATAGCTTTTGAACCTCAAAACGTATCACATTTATATTGTTTTGGGTTTATTTGCTTCTTCTCCAGGACTCCATTTGAGGAATTTCTTGTGATATTTTTTTGGAGTGAAACAGAGGGGTGGGGGAGCCAACTCATTGATAGTGATGGAGGCAAGATGATTGATTCCGGCTGAGGAACAGCTGCCAGCATGCCTTAGGTTTTGTGGGTGAGAGAGAAAGAAGGAGAGAGGAAGGGAGAGAGAGAGAAAAACTGAAGGAGGAAGTAAGAATATTTCCCGCCTGGCTACTGAAGGAAACTCTGCCTTGGTAGGTACTTGCCCTGCGAAAATGTCTACACTGAACATGAACAATTCAGGCAGAATGGGTACTCACAAGCATTTGTTACAACAGGGGTGTCAAACTCACATTTCATTGAGGGCCGCATCAGCATTGCAGTTGCCCTCAGGGGGCCGGGTGGGTATGGCCAGGGTGGGCGTGGCCTACTGGATGGGCGTGGCTAGAGTGCGTATGGCCTACTGGGTGGGCATGGCCAGCTCTACATCGTTCGCATCAAGGGTGCCTATGGGGGCCTGGGCAGGAGTGGGACAGATCTGGGGGTCTCTGGCAGGAGGAGGGTCTCTGGGCCAGGGCCAAGGCAGTGGGGGCCGTTCCCTCCCTGTTTCCAGGATGGCTTTGCGGGCCACATGAAACCACTTTGCGGGCCGGCTCCGGCTCCCGGGCCTTGTGTTTGACCTGTCTGTGTTACAAGTTGTCTGTGGAAAACACAACACACAAAGGACAGTAAGGGAGAAAAAGAAGGCAAAAGACCAACTATATGGCACACCCATCAAAAACCTTTCAGAAGCGGTAAGACGCAGCTTCCAAAATGTGCAAGTGGGCATTGCACGCTGCCCAAGAGGCTACCATGTGAGGGCAAATTATGCATTGTAAAAATTTGCTTGGATGTGGGAGATACTTCCAACGTACTCTACTGGATCCCCTGCATGGATTGCCACTGTGACTATGTAGGACAAATGGGGAGGAAGCTAACCACCAGACTGCAAGAACACAAGCAAGTGGTCACACAAAGAGACCTGAACTCATTGGTAGCCTCACACTGCAATGAACAAGCTACTAATTCAATTTCAATTTGCAGCTACTAAGATTGTTGGACAAGCAGGGACAACAACAGCCGGGGAAGTGATTGAAGCCTGGAAAACGGGACCCTGATCAGTCAACAGGAATGCTGATTTACCACCAGCTTATCAAGTACTCAGAAGGTGAGGCCTGGGCAGTACAAGGAAATGACAGCCAACGACTTAATAGCCAGTCATCAACATCCCAACCAACTACTAAAAAGCCATACACAACCAGGCACCATATTAATACCACACACAGAACAGCCCAAAGCACACACTCTGCTAGAGAGAAGTTCCCTAAGGGTGGGCTTCCGAAAGCTTGGAAAACTAAAGCTCTGGTCCCGCTGGACCGACCCAGATTGGATCCTGCATCATTATCTTGGGGACACGTAGATTCACCTTGGTTCGTCAGTGGTCTCTTCCTTGAAATTTATTCTTTCAAACCTTAACATTTTATGCTTATGTTTTATGTTAAGAGCTAATATTTAAGAACTAAAAGTGTGGTGACTGTATTCCTTACTAACTCCTGACTCTCTTCTCTAGGGCAAATTTATAAATACAAACAAGACCTAGCAACTTCCCCAAATTTGAGTTCTAGTCAGGAAAGAACCAGAATAGAAATCTTAACAATGACAATAATCCAATCTGGGTCGCTCACTTCTCTCTGGCAGAGTTGCCCGAGGATGGGCTTCCAGCATGAACCTCTGGTCCCGGTAGACTGGCCCAGATTGGATCCTGTCTAACATTAACCTGGGTCATGTAGATTCGTCTTCCTTCGTGAAAATGGCTACAGGTTGAACGAGCTGAATCACTGCATGGAGAGAACAACTACAGTTTCAAAAGGAGAGAAGATTTGTGTTCTCTGCAAACAGGAAAGGCTTTATTTTTCCATGGCGGCCATTTTATACAAGCGGAGAGTATGTGGTGACAATACCTTGTGCTGAACTTGAAATCCCTGTAAACTGCAGCTTTTTCGCTCCCTCCCTGCTCCTAGCCCCTAAGGTGGAGAAAGATTCAAAACCGATTAGGTAGCTTTGGAAAGCGAGGTAGCTGGCAGAGCTGTGATATATGAATTACAACTGGGCAACTTGGCAAAATTCATTATTTGAAGCAGAGATCCAATTTCACCGGGGGCTTTGATAAGTGGAGTCTCTATACTCATGCCTCAAGGTCAAAAAATGTCCCTGTTGGGTAAAGACAGTCTCACGGGCCAGAGTGTTGAGGTCCTTGGTTTCATGATTTTCTGTCTCTTTGTCAGAATCTCTTTATCTGGGGAGAAAAAAAAAAAAGTGTCATCCTGCTCTAATAGCTTTTCCCCACCGCCACCCCCTGATTGAACTCAGCTTTGTTGATGACAGGAAGGTGAACTGTGAAACGTCTGGAGAATTTATTTTAGTTTTCCCAGTCCAGAACATCTTACATGAAAAAGAGAAAATGTGATATTTAAAAGGTAAAGGTTCCCCCGCACATGCGTGCTAGTCATTTCTGACTCTAGGGGCCAGTGCTCATTTCCGTTTCCAAGCCGAAGAGCCAGCGCTTGTCCAAGGATGTCTCCATGGTCATGTGGCCGGCATGACTAGACGCCAAAGGCGCACGGAACGCTGTTACCTTCCCACTGTGGTGGTCCCTATTTTTGTACTTGCATTTTTACGTGCTTTCGAACTGCTAGGTTGGCAGAAGCTGGGACGAGTAACAGGCGCTCACTCTGCTACGCGGCACTCGGGATTCGATCTGCCAAACTGCCGATCTTCTGATTGACAAGCTCAGCATCCTAACCCACTGAGCCACCGCGTCCCTATGCGATACTTAGGATTAGTCTAATAATTGAAATAAAAGAAAGCTTTCCATAACTATCTAAGGAATTGTTTGTGTGGACCAGTTGTGTGGCGTGATGCCACCCTTCGCACCACGGTTCTCATGAAATACAAAGACACAGGGTTGTCTCGGGATGAGAACCCCAGACCGGAGTCCGAAGCCCCCTTTTATTGAGGGTCTTCCAGGGAATACAAAGGGCAAAAGTTCATTGGTTGTACAAAACATTTACCATATATGGTTACACACAATACATCCTGTTTATGCTATAGGTTCCTATCTCCTTAAAATGATGTCACCACTTTGGAAGGTCTTTGCCATGCCGGCAGAATGAAAAGTCCTTAAAGCAGTCTTTAATATAATGACAGAATGGCGATGATCAGGCTCATAACTTTATTCCCACATCTCCTCCTTTTTTATCTGTTTTGAAGGCATCCACTTCTCTTCATCTGGTGATCGGAAGGCCATAGCAACTGTAGGTTGTTTCCACATTTGGCCAAACATTGATATGAGAGAAGGAATACATTGAATACAACAGCACAACATCACTAACATGACAATGATTATAATGATGGTAGATACCACTGAACGTATCCAGGATCCGTCAGGCAGCCAAGACCACATGGCTCCCCATATGTCCAAGGCCCCCGATCCATCCCCACGCAGTGGGTTACGCGCTATCATGTCTTCCATAGCCTGTACTGTTTTTGTGATATTAGGAGAGTTATCGTGAATGTACATACAACAGTGAGAATGAATAAGAGCACAAACACCACCCTTTGCTGCTAACACTGTATCCAAAGCATATCTATTTTGCAGAGCTACTTCTCTTACTTCGGACAATTCCTGATTTATCAATTTAACTGATTTCAAGGTTTCATTAAACATGGCTACTGTCCAATTATTTAAAATATGCAAATCTCTATAATTCATTGCTACCCCTAAAGGTGGAATCATTGCTCTGGCCGCCTGCACATACCATTGGCCTCCAAGTGTTAAAGGTGATTCCACAGTCTCGGATCTCTTATTTCTTATCCGAACCTTTGGCAGTTCTTTAAAAACATATAGGGCTGGAACCACAAAACCCAAAGTACATACTCCACTCCAATTGGGAGGAACATAGGGATACGCTGTCCGACCACAAACAAACCAAAAACCGGGCAAGAGGGTCATGCTATGTTGCATAAGATATTGAAAAAGGCTGCAAGCTGCATAAATTTCAAGTGTCATATTTTCATTAGAGACATAGGTTGTCTCATCATTACTAATTTTAGATGTTAACTTTCCTTTTATTATTTTACATTTGTTCCGGTTGTCCCACTCCTCCGTTCGGTTACAATTTAAATACGTACCCACTTTCTTCCCTGCTTTACTAGAACGAAAACAAAGCCAAGCTGGTTCCCAAATTCTACTGGCTAAAGCCACTGTATAATTAAATCGAGGGGGATTATCACTTGCAAAGTCCTCATTGTCCCAAGTTGAACGATTAAAAGGCACCACATGTAATAAAAGCCCTCTCTTACTTTGTCCAGGAATGTGGGCACACATCCAACAATCCGTACGATTTAACAAGGTTGCAAAATGTCGAATGTCCTGAACCATAAGATTGCTTTGCCAGATCCCTGAATCAGGATCCACCACCTCGTTGTTCTTCTTTATTGTCTGAGTTCTTAATATGGTAGGGCCGCACACAACGACCAGGAATCCAAACAGTCCTATCATCCTTTTGAATGGCAGCATATCCTCGACCCCAAGTTATCAATTTATAGGGTCCGTGCCAAGTCGGATCTGGTAACAAACGCGCCCACACCAAAGGTTGTTGATCTGGAGAAGGGAGGGAAAAAGAAAACAAACGTTCTGCGGCCGTGGCAGCAGGTGAGCCAGTCAAATTTAAAAAATTTAACGTATAAAGAGCTAAGTTTAAAGTGTTTTGAATTCCAGGCAAACCAGGGCAATTTCCCCTTTCTTTTTTATCAATTTTTTCCAACATTCTTTTAAGGGTGCCATTGGCACGTTCACAAATAGATTGTCCTTGGGAATTATAGGGCAGGCCAAATTTGTGGATAATGCCCCAGGTGTTACAAAAGCTAGCAAAAGCTTGACTAATGTAAGCCGGGCCATTGTCAGTTTTCAATTCTCGAGGTTTACCCAGAACCGAAAAGGTCCGAATACAATGATTAATGACATGTTTGGTTGTTTCTCCCCTTTGAGCTGAGGCCAGTATAAAACCCGAAAAGGTGTCAATGGTCACATGAAGATACTTCCAAGGCGCAAAGGGCAAAAAATGAGTAACATCCATTTGCCAAAGAGAATTTCTCTCCGTGCCCCGGGGATTAACTCCCATGGGCATGGAGGAGGCAATTTTGCTGCAAGAGGGGCACTGCTGAATTATGGCAGAAGCCTCCCCTATAGAAAGACCAAATTGTTTCATCAAGGCTTTTGCATTTTGATGAAAATAGCTGTGGCTGTCCCAAGGTGTTATGTCAGCCATAGCTATCTGAGTGGCAGCATCAGCCCTTTCATTGCCCTCCGTCAAGAGGCCCGGAAAAGGCTGATGACTACGCATATGCCCCACAAAATAGGGGGCTTTGCGAGCTTCCAACAAGCTCTGGAGGGTCAAAAACAACCCTAGTAAGTGAGAATCTGTTCCCGGGGACAAATAGGCCCAGGGAAGAGACTCTATGAGTCCGTAAACATACAGACTATCAACTATGAGGTTAAAAGATTGTGTATGGAGTTGAAAGGCCAAAATAGTAGCAGCTAACTCAGCCCTCTGAGCCGAAGGCTGAGGGGGGGTTACCCGAGTAACCCAGGTGCCAGCTTCCTGCCAAACACAGGCACCATATTGTTTTCCTCCATCCGCAAAAATAGTCACTGCGTCCAAAGGGGTGGATGAGCGAGCAGTTTGAAATTTCAAGGAAACATTTTTTAAAAAGAGCCAAACGTGGATCGGATGGTGGATGACAAGAAAATTGTCCATGCCAATCGGCCAATGCAATCTGCAAAGCTTCACTCTGTGACAATAAGGATTCCCAAATCAAAAGTGAAAAAGGCACATAAATTTTAACAGGTTGTACTCCAGCCAATTTGACACAGCGGAGTCGACCTTTGGAAATCAAATCAAAATAAACTTGAGATGGAGTACTAACAGAATGTGAGGGCATGTGATTCAAGTGAATCCATTCCAAAATAAAGGTCCTTTTGTCCTGTTGTTGGACAATAATCCCTGTGGGTAATCTATCAGACAGCAAAATTAATTCCAAGGGTACATTATCCAAACAGCGATCTGTCCAGACCTGATTCAGATGAGTCTCTATCATTTGTACCACTGCATATTGTTCATCCGTCAAATGAATAGGGTCAGTAGGTTGTTTCCCGTCCTTTAATGCCGCGAACAAAGGTGCCAATTCCTTTGTTGTGAGCCCCAAATAAGGTCTGACCCAATTGATGTTGCCCAACCATTTTTGAAGTTCTACAAAATTGTGTGTTTTTGGAAGGTCAAAAAGGACCACCTGTGGTTGTACTGAAGCCAGGCCTAATTTATGACCCAAATAATTGACCGGAAGTTGTGTTTGAATCTTCTCCGGACTAATCAAAAGACCAAAAACTTTGAGTTGAGCCACAATTTCTGGCAAAAACTGTTGCATTATCCCTTCAGGTCCAATTTTGGCAAACAAAATGTCATCCATATAATGATAAATTTTCCAATCAGGGTGTTTATCCCTCAAAGGCTGAAGAGCCCAACCAATGTACATTTGACACATTGTTGGACTATTTAACATCCCCTGGGGTAAAACTTTCCACTGATATCTGACATCGGGTTTACTATTGTTTAAGTCAGGCACAGTGAAGGCAAAAAGTTGTTTGTCCTTTGAATGTAAAGGGATGGTAAAAAAAGCATCTTTCAAATCAATTATCATCAAATCCCAATTTTGAGGAATCAGATTTGGATTAGGGAGCCCACACTGAATAGGCCCCATGGGAACTATGATTGCATTAATGTTTCTTAAATCATGAATAAAACGCCATTTGCCAGATTTCTTTTTAATAACAAAAACAGGACTATTATAGGGACTGGTAGTTAATTCTATATGTCCTGCATCGAGCTGTTCTTTGTTTTTGAAGACGACAGATTATCTAGAGCTGGATATATGCCTCCAGATGGAGACGACAAAATTTTCCCATGATTACTGAGACAAAGTTCAGCCGGAGCCGATGGTGGATAAAGACGAACCTCTGAATATGGAGGTGCTCTTTCTCCAGCCAAAGCTGATGTCAATGGCTTTTCTTGAGTTTCAATGGCCTCCACCACGCCCCTCCATGTTGTTAAAAATTCCGACGGAGCTCTGGGGTTAGAATGTAAAGTTTCTCCCAGTTTCCGCCAAGTTTTTAACTTCACACTTCCTCCTGCTGGGTAAGATGGTACATTCTCCCATACATATTTTAACAATTTTCCAATTTCCTTTCCTGTTATCTGGCAGCCCTTGCCATCTGGTTTAAAATAAAAGTAATTTCGTCTAGTTATCTCTCTTATTTCCCTGACGTGTTCTGCCTGAACAGTAGAGAGATCGCTGCCCATACTTACGTAGAATCAGAGCCGACCTGCAGCAAACTGATGAGAGCTCTTGTCCAAGTCCTGGCGAAAGTATAGCAGAAGACGGACACACCAAGTACAAAACTGTCCCTTGATCGTGTCGTAACACTCGCGCTCTTTCAGCTGCCCACCGTCACCGACCTAATGTGCCGGACACTCACGGTCACAACTAGGAACTGCGATGACTGAAGGCAGCCTCTGGAGCGGTCATGTCGTGGTGCGGTTTTAATGGAGTCTCGTTCCCACCGACCCAAGGTACCGGATAATCACGGCTACCATTGGGAACTGCGGCAGTCACAGAGATCCTTTCAGCGATCACGTCGGGGTCACCACTTGTGGCGTGATGCCACCCTTCGCACCACGGTTCTCATGAAATACAAAGACACAGGGTTGTCTCGGGATGAGAACCCCAGACCGGAGTCCGAAGCCCCCTTTTATTGAGGGTCTTCCAGGGAATACAAAGGGCAAAAGTTCATTGGTTGTACAAAACATTTACCATATATGGTTACACACAATACATCCTGTTTATGCTATAGGTTCCTATCTCCTTAAAATGATGTCACCACTTTGGAAGGTCTTTGCCATGCCGGCAGAATGAAAAGTCCTTAAAGCAGTCTTTAATATAATGACAGAATGGCGATGATCAGGCTCATAACTTTATTCCCACACAGTTGCTGGCGTGCCACGGCCTGGTACTGGTCCACAGACCAGGTATTGGGGACCCCTGCCCTAGAGTAGCTGCAGCCCCCAACTTTTTTGGCACCAGGGACCGGTTTCATGGAGAAAGGTTTTGCCATGGACCAGAGGGGATGCGGTTCCATGTGCTGCCTGCATCCTGCAAATGGGACTTTACTTGTTCGCGTGGCATGCTGTGGACCAGTGGTGATCTGCAGACTGGGAGCTGGGGACCCCTGCCCTAGAGAACATCAATCCTCTCTTTCTGTGACAACCCCTCAAGTCTTAGAAGACAGTTACCCTGCAACCTGCTAAGATACTTTTGAACACGTGCGAACAATGGTTTGGAATATACTTTTTTGGAAGATTCTCTTTTTTTCAGTCCTTGGGAGCAGGAATACACACACACACACACACACACACACACACATATATATATATATATATATATATATATATATATATAACTAGGGACGCGGTGGCTCAGTGGGTTAAGATGCTGAGCTTGTCGATCAGAAGGTTGGCAGTTTGGCGGGTCGAATCCCGAGTGCCACATAACAGAGTGAGCGCCTGTTACTCGTCCCAGCTTCTGCCAACCTAGCAGTTCGAAAGCACATAAAAATGCAAGTAGAAAAATAGGGACCGCTACGGTGGGAAGGTAACAGCATTCCATGCACCTTTGGCATCTAGTCATGCCGGCCACATGACCACGGAGACGTCCTCGGACAATCGCTGGCTCTTCGGCTTTGAAACAGAGATGAGGACTGGCCCCTAGAGTCGGAAACGACTAGCAGGCATGTGCGGGGAACCTTTACCTTTACATATTTATATATATATATATATTTCTTTTCTGGAAACGCAGCCCGAGAAAAATAGCTTGCGAGTCCTCGGTTTGAAGAGGTAAACCCACTCACTTGCCATAAAGCTTCCACAATAAACCGAGTGGGCTTGGCTTTCAATTATGTAAGCATCGCCAGCCAAGTCAGCTTGCAGATAAATTATTTATAGCAAAGAGCTGAATGCACGGCTGCACGAACGGTGCCTTTGCATTAATAAACCCAATTGCAAATCTTAAAACAAATCGGAGGCAGAAAAATTGAAGCCAGACTCCCAGCTTCGGTATGCGGTAAAGGCCACTGCATTTTTGGCTAAAATAAAATAATGACTCTTTTTTTTCCCTTTTCCTTTCTTCTTGCTTTATCAGTTCTTGGCTGTCGCAGAGCTGTGCATATCCCTACCACAAGAAGAGAGGACCAGTGCTTTTT
Organism: Daboia siamensis; assembly: GCA_024449315.1. Classification (NCBI taxonomy): domain Eukaryota; kingdom Metazoa; phylum Chordata; class Lepidosauria; order Squamata; family Viperidae; genus Daboia; species Daboia siamensis. The sequence goes on from JAKJMR010016169.1 coordinate 19,437, forward strand.
TTGGAAAAGAAAAAGGTGCCGGAACTCACACATGTCATACAACCCACCTTGCCTACCCTACAAGGTTCCATCCAAAAAAGGTGCCGGAACTCCATTCTGAGCGTTCTATGAGGGAAAAAAGCCCTGGAGAGGACTATCAAATGTCTCTGGGTTTAATGCAAATATCAAGGCTTCCCTTCTTCGGATTAATGTCCTGGATCTGAAGCGAGTTTGAAAATATGACTGGGCTTCGTTTCGATTTTTGCCCCCTTTCTTTCTGTTTTGCCTAGAGAGATCAATCAAGGAGGAAAAAGGAACAGCAAACAACTCTAAAAAGTCATGCAAACAGGGAGGAATGAAACATTAGAGGACAGATCATCCCACCAGATCTTCTTGGCTTACATGTACATTTAATCAATAACAAAATAACAGCGTTGGAAGGGACCTTGGAGGTCTTCCAGTCCAACCCCCTGTTCAGGCAGGAAACCCTATACCATTTCAGACAAATGATTGTCCAGTCTCTTCTTAAAAACTTCCAGTGTTGGAGCATTCACCACTTCTGGAGGCAGGTGGTTCCACTGGTTAATTGTCCTCAGTGTCAGGAAGTTTCTCCTTAGTTCCAGGTTGCTTCTCTCCTTGGTTAGTTTCCATCCATGGCTTCTTGTCCTGCCTTCAGGGGCTTTGGAGAATAGCTTGACTCCCTCTTCTTTGGGGCAGCCCCTGAGATATTGGAAGACTGAGTATATATGCAAGGTGAGGAATAAGGGTTTGGGGACCTGACAATGTGGAAGGATATTGAAGGCTGAGTCACGGCAACAGGACTTATTTTTGTTAGTTTGAGACATTTTGTTGCTGAGGGAGTCAAGCTCTTCTCCAAAGCACCTGAGGGCAGGACAAGGAGCAGTGGATGGAAACTCATCAAGGACAGAAGCAGAATCCAAGGGCACCGTGATGGTCCTCTTGGATTCTGGAGCTAAAGAAGGATCTGAAACACTAGTGTCTACACTAACCTGGACCCATTGAGCAGGATGAGTCTCTCACTTTTGGATCTCAAACATCCTCATGAGATTCCTACAAGTTCAGACAGACCAATGCCCACCTTCACCAGAGGATGTGGTAAGAACTGTGTTCCTGCGGACTGGGCATAGGAAATTGAAGAGTCAATTGAGATTGTGAAATTCCAGCAGATCCTACGTTGGAAAAGGTGTTCCTGAGCTCAGCAATTAGACTGCAGCAATTAGCCTGAATTTTAAGCGGCCTCTGATTAAAAGATTGAAAGTACCCAATTAGGGAGAAAGTTCTGTTCTGAATGGTTGCCATTGTCTAAACCAAGGGTAGGCAACCTTGGCTCTTTTATGACTGGTGGACTTCAACTCCCAGAATTCCTGAGCCAGCCAGGCTGAGGGGAAAGGGAGAGTTTCCAAGCTGAGCCATGCTGGCTCAGGAATTCTGGGAGTTGAAGTCCACGAGTCATGAAGGGGCCATAGATTCCCCATGCTGGCTCAGGAATTCTGGGAGTTGAAGTCCACCAGTCATAAAAGAGCCAAGGTGGCCTACCCCTAGTCTAAAGTGAAAAAAAATGCCCTTATCCAAGGAAATTTGGTCACCGGGATTTGGCATTAGTTCTTTCTTTAAAACATTTGAGGGTCTAAACTGATACAGAAATTTGTAGGTCAAGCCCTGCTTACAACGTTCCTGGTGTGTGTAAACAAATATGCCCTCCAGGCATCTTCCTTCTTCTCCCCATACACATTGCTGAATTCTTTCCCTTTTCTCATAAAGATGGGCACAGCGTCTTTAGTTTTCTTGGCGTTTGGCCGAAATACTCTACATTCAAGGTAGCATTATAAATATCATCTCCCCCCCGCCACAAAAAGATTAATGAGGTTGTAAGGATAATCTTGCTTAATCTATGGAAGAGCTTTTTTTTTAAAAAAAGGTGATGCAATCTTGTCCTACAACTTGCTTGTTTATAATACACCGTGATTTGCATTGCTGCTCTTGCATTGTGCTTAAAATGTATGTGTAGTAGTAGAAAACAATAATGCATGTAGTAGTATACTATCTGTCAGGCACAATAACAGTGAGAACAATTAACCAGTGGAACGGCTTGCCTCCAGAAGTTGTGGATGCTCCATCATCAAAGGTTTTTAAGAAGAGATTGGACAGTCATTTGTGTGAAATGGTATAGGGTTTCCTGCTTGAGCAAGGAGTTAGACTAGAAGATCTCCGTGATCCCTTCCAAGTCCGTTATTCTATATTGTCTGCAAAGTTTGTTTTCAAAGAGGGCATGTGGAAGAATTGTCCACAATTGGTCCAAATTTCAAGAAACCAGCTCAAGGTTGTCAGCCCATCCAAGGTCTAAGTTCCAAAAGTAGAATTACATACATGAATCGCAGGTGAGCCAGATGTTGATTCCAGCAAAGAGAACCGAGGTAAAATGAGTATATTTTTTTAATGGGCTGCAGCCAGCTGTCACTAATCAGAATGTTTACTCTGTTGCTTGGCAAGTAACCAAATAGATTTGCTTTGATTTGTTCCACTTCCTACTCGTCTGCTATTGGGGCTGGGATGCCCTATGTCATCCTCACCTGTCAGGTCCAGGCACTCATGTGATGCTTATGGTTGATCCGTCTCAGGTAATATCTGCCTTTCTCCTTCCCAAAGCTGATATTCCACACGTTCAGCAGAGGCAACCTCAGACGCAGCATCTGAATCTAGATGCTGGGCCAACACAAGTTGCCTTCTTTGTGTTGTGCGTGGGGTGGATTCAGTCACCATCAATACAAAGATGCAGTAGAATTATCAACACTTAGAAGAGGTCTGTCTTCTAGGATACGTTCCTTCTCAGGTCTCTGGATGTGGCTTTTTCAACAGGAGGAATAGTTTTCTTTGCCAGGTGGAGAGTCTGTCTTATTTCAGCATTCCCACTGTAGAAGAAAAAGATCTTTATTACTATTGTGTATCTCACAATGAAATTAAGTGCTGTCCACAGTTCACACTACGAAAATTGTGGGTGCTCCATCACTGGAGATTTTTAAAAAGAGGCTAGACAGTCACTTGTCTGAGATGGTATAGGTTCTCCTGCTTGAGTAGGGGGCTGGACTAGGAAGACCTCCAAGGCCCCTTCCAACTCTATTCTATTCTGTTCTGTTCTGTTCTGTTCTGTTCTGTTCTACTCTACTCTACTCTACTCTACTCTACTCTACTCTACTCTATTCTATTCTATTCTATTCTATTCTATTCTATTCTACTCTACTCTACTCCTATTCTATTCTATTCTATTCTATTCTATTCTATTCTATTCTATTCTATTCTATTCCACACACAACTAAAAACCACAAGTAAAAACATACATTATACACACACATCCTTCACATTCTATTCACCTTTGTGCTTCCCCTAATATTGCACTTCAATATTGCACTACACAGTAGTATTTAATACAGTTACAGCTCTGGGATTAAAAACTATTTTTCAGATTATTTGTCTTTGTTTTAATTATCTCGTACTGTCTGCCAGATGGTAGTAGTTCCAAAAAGAAACATCCAGGATGTGACGAATCTTTAAGAATGTTTTGAGCTAAGACAGCAGGAACTTTACAGTTCGTCTGGGGGGGGGGGGGAGAGGAGAGGGCAGTCAATAATCCTCTGGGCAATAGTGATGACCCTCTGGAGTGCTTTCCTATTTGCTACTGTGCAGTTGGCAAGCTACACACAAATGCAATAGGTTAGAAGCAAGGGTAGAAGGTCACCACCGTAGAGTCAAGGCTGCTTGACAAGGAACTTGTGAAGTTCTTTCAGATGATGGTGCACAGGTGACATGACCCCCATTTCAGTTCTATTGCACCATCCCTAAGGTTGTGAGACTCTGACCTCTCCTTTTGCCAGTCCTGTTTTATTTTGATTAGGAAATGCCATCTCAGCCCAGGGCCCGACCCTTTACAGTTAGCACCATCTTGGTGCTCATTGCTTCAAGAGGCAATTTGCACTCCAGTTGGTGAGACTTCTTACTATCTTCTGACCTGGAGTTCTTGGAATCCCATCATAACAGCTTGCATTTCAAGAGAGAGAGGTAGTTAGAACACAATGAGAAGTTCCCGCCATACAACTAAGAAGCTTTCGAGATTTTTCAATGCATTTGACTTGGTTTTTAATAATCCATCTTCCTTTGCTGAGTTTCTCCTCAAACTATTTCTGGCATCTCCTCCTCCTCCTCCTCCTGCTCCTCCTCCTGCTCCTCCTCCTTCTCCTCCTCCTCCATCTCCTCCTCCTCTTCCTCCTCCATCTCTTCCTCTTTCACCACCTTTTGTCCAACTGAGATTTGCTATCTACATACAGCCTGGCAATTTCATTCTGAGCAGAATCTTGGCAACTAGAAAGCGAAAAAGACCATGACTTCTTGCATGGAGTGAGGAGGGGGGACCAGAAAAAGAGATTTTT
>JAKJMR010016171.1:0-11634 GCA_024449315.1 Daboia siamensis
TTTTTTTTTTTTATTGAAAAGTTTTTCAATACATTTTATTTATTACATCCCATCCCCCAACCCTTCCCTCCCTTCCCAACCCTATCCCACCCTCTCACCCTCCCCTTCCCCCCTCCCCGCTCCCGACTTCCCAGAGCTAGATACAAGGTATAAAAATAAAGTAAACAATCAAAAACTCCCATATACTAATAACAATAAACTATTAAATCTCTCGCACTTTAGCTCTTATAATTTGACTACAAGCAATATACTTATTCAAATGCTAGATGAAACTTTTTAGTCCCATATTTATTCTGGATGTAATCAATCCATTTCTTCCACTCCGCAATATATCGTTGTTGCGAATGGTCTTTCAAATATGCTGAAATCTCCGCCATTTCCGCCAGGTTGGAAACTTTTAAAGTCCATTCCTCTATAGTCGGCAATTCTTCCTTCTTCCAATATTGCCCTATTAAAAGTCTCGCTGCCGTAATTAAATTCAACATCAAATTAATGTCCAGCACGGTAGTATCAGTAATAATGCCCAGTAAAAACAATTGCGGACAAAACTTTATCCTTTTCTTGAATATCTTCTGCATATTCCACCAAATTTTAATCCAAAATGCTTTAATCTTTTTACAAGTCCACCATATATGAAAGTACGTTGCATCTTCACCACCACATCTCCAACATTTAGGCTGATAATTCGGATACATACTTGCTAAGTTTTTAGGATCTAAATGCCACCTATAAAACATTTTATAAAAATTTTCTCTTAAATTTTGAGCTTGCGTAAATTTAACATTTCTCACCCAGATCTTTTCCCAAGTGTCCATTGTGATGACTTCCTGTATATTCTGTGCCCATTTTATCATACAATCCTTAACAATTTCTGTTTCTGAGTCAATCTCTATCAATGCAAGATATACCCGTTTGATATGGGCTGGTCCCTGATTTCTAATTTGCTTTACCAAATTTTCGTCATCCATTAAAAAACCAATTTTTTGGTCCTCTTTCCACCTGGCTTGTAATTTCCCGTATTGAAACCAAGTTTGAACAATCTTTTTTTCTCGTAAAAGATTATATGACTTCAAACACCATACATTCCTCTCCAAACTCAAAATTTCCTTATATGTAATCACATCATGTTTAAATCCAACATTTATATTCTCTATTGCGTGTTTGGGTATTGCCCATAAAGGTATCTTGTAATTTAACTTTTGTCTATGCTTTTTCCAAACTCGCAACAAAGCATACCTCAAAATATGCATTTTAAACACATTGTCTACCTTCTTATCATACAATAAATATGCATGCCAACCAAATAACAAATCATGCCCTTCAAGATTTAATAGTCTCCCCTGTGTCAAATTAATCCAATCACTTATAGCTGATAATGCAGCAGCTTCATAATATAATTTAAGATTGGGCATTTTTAGACCACCTCTTTCACGCGTATCCTGCATAATTTTAAATTTAACCCGTGGCCTTTTCCCTGCCCAAACAAATTTATTAATACCCTTCTGCCATTCCTCCAAATTTGAATCCTTTTTGAGAATGGGTATCATTTGAAACAAAAATAAAAATTTTGGCAGAACATTCATTTTTACTGCTGCAATTCTTCCCAATAATGATAATTGTAATTTTTTCCAACTATCCAATTCTTTTTGCACTTTGCTCCATAATTTTTCATAATTATTTTTATATAATTTTACATTTGAGGGTGTTAAGTATACCCCCAAATATTTAACCCTTTCTACAATTTCAAATCCAGTTAGCCTTTCTAAAGCTACCTTTTGTAATACTGTCATATTTTTAGATAACATTTTAGTTTTTTGTATATTAACCTTAAATCCAGAAACTTTCCCATATTGCGATATTAACTCCATCAATTCCATAACAGAATTTTCTGGGTATGTCAACGTAATAACCAGATCATCCGCAAATGCCCTCAATCTATAATCCTGATCTCTTATTTGAATTCCCTTAATTGTTTCCAAATTCCGTATTTTAATCAGTAATAACTCCAACGTTAAGACAAATAATAAAGGTGATAACGGGCAACCCTGCCTCGTACCCTTTTCAATATTACACATTTCAGTCAAACTATTATTAACAATTATTCGAGCTGTTTGCTTTTGATATAATGCCCTAATTGGTTGTAGAAATTCATCCCCAAAATTCATTTTGTCTAATACTTTCAACAAAAATTTCCAATCCAATTGATCAAAGGCTTTTTCAGCATCCAAAAAAATCAATGCTGCAGGGATCTGGTTATTCCTTTCCAGAAATTCCAACAAATCAACTATATGTCTCACATTATTTTTCATTTGTCTACCACTTATAAACCCAGTTTGATCACCATGAATTACCTGTTGCAATACCCTCATCAGTCTACTAGCTAAAACCTTAGCAAATATCTTGTAGTCCGTATTCAAAAGTGATATTGGCCTGTAATTTCTTGCTTGAGTAACGTCCTGATCTTCTTTCGGAATTAAAGAAATAAAAGCAGTTTTCCAAGACGGAGGCACTCCTCCCCCTTTTTGAATTGTCTGAAACAGTTCCTTTAATGGCTTTATCATCTCAAACTGGAGATTTTTATAATACACAGCAGTCAAACCATCCGTGCCTGGTGCTTTACCTGCTTTTAACTGTTTGATTGCCAAAAATATTTCTTCCTCAGTTATCAACTGATTCATCTCTTCTTTTTGCTCTTGCGTAAGAACTGGGATGTTAACGTTTTTTAAATATAAATCAATGTCTATTTCGTTAATCTTATCTCTAGCATATAATTTAGAATAAAAATCAACAAAGGTTTCCTTGATAAGATTCTGTTGATACACAACCTTTCCCTTATGTTCTATTTTATCTATATTAGAAACCCTTTGTTTCTTCCTTAACATATAAGCTAGCCATCTACCTGGTTTATTGGCATTGCAAAAAGTATTATGCCTAGCAAACCGTAGATTAGTTGCCACCTGATCAGCCATTAACTTGTCAAATTGTCCTCTTAATAACTTAATAGCCTCTTTAATCTTCACATCCGATGGATTCAAAATTAAAGCCTTTTCTTTTTCCTTAATCTCTATCTCTAATTCTTTCCTCCTAAATTCCAAATTACGTCTATATTTATTATTAAGATATATCAACACACCTCTCATATATGCCTTACTAGCATCCCATACCATTTCCATAGAAGTACCCTTATGCATATTTGTTTCAAAAAAAACCTTCATCTGTTTTTTACACTCTTCCACATTTTTCTGATTTCTAAACAGATTCTCATTTAAACACCAGGAACGTCTTTCTCTAATGTCTTTTCCAATCTCTAACCAAACTGGACTGTGATCAGACATAATCCTTGAACAAATCTTTATCTTCTTAGTTCTAAAAAAAAGATCATTAGTCAATAATATAAAATCAATCCTAGAAAAAGATTGATGTCTATCAGAAAAAAAAGTATAATCCCTTTCTTGTGAGTTCCTCTCCCTCCAAACATCACGTAGTTCCATATCATCCATCATCTCAAAAAAAGACTTAGGCAATTTAGCATGACTTGGGGTACTTCTATAAGATCCACTCTTATCCATTTGTACATTCAAAACACCATTCCAGTCTCCCATAAAAATAAAAGATTTGTAATCCAATTGGGTAATCTTGCTGTGTAATAAACTATAAAAATCAGCTTGCTGTTGATTAGGAGCATATAGTCCAACCAAAAGAGTTTTTTTGCCATCTATTAACAAGTCCACAATAACATATCTTCCTTGTTGATCTGCTTCGATTAACTCTGCTGTAATTGTATTCTTAACATAAATAACCACTCCATTTTTCTTATTTGTTGCAGAAGCAATAAATTGTGTGCCTAATCTTGAATTTAATAAATACTTTTGGTCCATAACTCTAATATGTGTTTCTTGTAAGCAAATAACATCAGTCTTAAATTGCTTTAAATATTGAAAGATTTTCTTTCTCTTCTGTGGTGAATTTAATCGATTGACATTCCAAGTTAAAAACTTAGTCACCATTTCTGGCAACCCGAAGCTTCTGTAGCGCGTCATCCAAAATCCCCTTCACATTTTTAGGCCGCGCTCCTCCCACAGCTTCGCTATAGGTACACTTTGGAAGTTCCACAACATTCTGCTGATCCTGCTCTTGCTCACGTCTGATTCGTCTCGAAGCAGCACGCGTAATCCTCTGGTCTCTTACTTTTTCTGATACTGTTGAAATTTGATCCACTCCTGCTGCTTTCTCATCTGTCTGTATTCCTTCGGCATCTTGAGACTTTCCCTCCTTTGATGATTCCAAAAGTGGTATGGGGATTGCTTTTAAAACATTGCTATAAAAATCACGTGCCTGCATCACTGTAGCAAGACGGTATCTTGTGTCTTCATACATTACCACCATACCCACTGGGATCTCCCATCTAAACTTGATATCACGTCGCTTAAGCTCCTGTGCCAGAAATGCAAATTCCTTTCGTTTCCTTAAAATTTTTGGAGGGATCTCTTTTAAAACCAAGACTTCTTGCTCTGCAATCACAAGCTTAGTATTGTAAGAGACTTGAATAACTTCATTCCTGGTTGCTCTCTTTGTAAAATAAACAACCACATCTCTGGGTAATTTCCTTTGTCTCGCAATCCAGGAATTAAAACGGAAGATTTTATCTATTTCTTCTGCAATTCCTTCAGCTGGCCTTCCCAACACATCTTCCAGAGCAACAGAAACTATTTTTTTCAAATCTTCCTTGAGATTCTCCTTAAGACCTCTAATTCTCACAGCAAATTCCATTTCATGGTATTGTACCAGTGTCAGATCATAATCAATTTTATCCACCGCAGTCTCAGTCTCTAATATCTTTGCATCCAATTTAATATTATTTTGAGTGAGGTCCTCCACTCTTTCGTCCAAGCGTTCAATACATATCGCCATGCCTTGAAATGCAAGCAAAATGTCCTCCCTTATTACTGTAAACTTCTCCTCCAACTTTTCCTCCATAATTTCAGCTAATTTTTCTGTCAGCTTCTCATCCAACTTTTCATCTATCATCTCAGCTAATTGCTGTGAGTGCTTTTCCAGAGCATCTTGCAAAACTTTAACTGTTAAAACAGGCAAAGGTGAGGGTGCAGGAGGTGCTAAAACTTGCACTGAAGATTGCGGCAGGGGGGAAGCCCCTGCACTTTTAGTAAGTTTAGAAGATTTAGCCGCCATCTTTTCCACTATTGCAACTACGCACTTTCACTTTCAGGATCTTCAATGTGGATTGAGCCAAAGATCAAAAGTTCACTTACTCCTTATTCTCTTGCATCGCTCTGCCTGCTTTCATTATCTTCCAAAATCCATTCTTGTAAGCAGGGATGGTTGCGTTCGCCTTGTTCTGCTCCAAAAGACACGGAGCAGAAACGCTGCGCAGCCCGGAGAAATCCAAGCTTCGGGGGGGCTCAATCCTTCAGCCGCCAGAACTTTAAGCCCTGGCGGCCCTGGAGAGCCCTTCCCCTACTTGGATACTCACCCCCTCCTCTTCTCCCGAGGAGGGGGCTTCCGAACCGCCGAAACAGCTGATCGGCGCTGTTTTCGGCGGTTCTACAAAGCCGCAAAGCTGACAACCTGAAAGCAGCTGTCGTCGGCGGCGCCTTGCCACCTGGAAGTCCAATTTAGCTTTATTGAATTTTGCTTTTTAATTTGATTGATTAACCTGAAATCTTGTAGGTTTAGAATGAATTCAATGAATTGATAAACATTCTGAGGTCTTTCACTTTATTGCTGCAGGCTTCTCCTTTATGTATAAAATGTTTCTTTTCCTTATATGCATCTCTTGAAGATGCCATGGAGTTTATTGGTATTTGCTGTTTGAGCTTACCTTGGTTAGTGCCTAGAATAATGAACTCCAAAATACAAAGTCATTTTCCCCCATGACTCCAATTTTTCAACTTTCATATGGATTGTCAAGTTTCCGACGTATGGGCTTTTCAAGTGACTCTGAGGCATTGTTTACCTTAAAAGTCCTTTATTTAGCCTAATACACTGGCAAATGCTTGCTCAAAGGAAGCTGGAATCTGAAATCTCCGCCCCCCCCCCTTGCACAATATATTAAACACAATTCTCCACCTTTCTAATTTTGTCATTAATCATATTCTCCCATTAATTTAAAGAATCAGTTTCCCTTCCCTTAGACAACCCACCAAGTTCTTATCTTCTTTAATTTCATATGGCCTTGAGATACAATCTTCCACCTCCTTTCTCCCAGCCTTAACCCTATCTCTTAAAGCAATACACAAGTTTAACATATGAAATAGCTGCTTCTTCATCTCTTGTCAAGCACGAACATTCGATGTTAGCAGCGTTGACATGGATTTTTTAAACAGTCATTTTAAACATTATTCCTCTTTACTGGTTCCTTCCTCCACCTTCTGAAGGAGAAACCAGGTGTTAAAGAAGCAAGTGAGTCATTTCCTGGAAGGGTTGATGGTCCAACAAGTGCTGACCTCCATCTCTTATCAGGACTGTTGTAGTCAATTTAGGAATTCAGATAACAATTTTAAGTAACCTGAATAAAGACATTGATTGGGTTAATTGCACCCATACAGAAATCCCTGCTAATAAGAAACACTATTGTAAGTACCTGCAGTCAGTCAGTATCACCTCCCAAAGAATAAAATATTTAGGGGAATATTTAAAAAGAAGGATAGAATATTTTCCCTGAAGGAGTAATGGGAAAAAAAAATTAAGAGAGGCAGAAGCTCCAGTTTCCCTGCCACAAGCAGAAACTGAGGAGGCCAGCTTTTAGAAATGCAGATTTGGTAATCCATTCAGGAAGACTGGGGACAGGAAGGCTGGACCTGAGGGGATTAGAAAAACAAAGGCTCCAAGGGCAGGACATGATTTTTAGGACATAATAGGATTAACCTACTATCATTAGAATAGCAAAAAGCACAATGCTCACTAAAAGTGAACCACTTCCTGGAGCATCTCAAACAGAACCTGTAAAGATCCACCCACTCTCAACTCCATTTGATCAGCCATCCTAGAACTGCATGCTGTTGCAGGTTCTGCTCATCAATAAACTGGAACCTTCCTTCTAAGCAGCCTCCGTTTTTATTTCCAGCATCTTATCCTCCATTTATTTATTCCCGGCTTGAAACTGTTCTGATGATTTTTCTTTCAACATGCTGATCTGGAAGTTTGGAATTATTAAGAATTTTACTATCAGAATTCATGTCCTATTTTCTCTGTTCTTCCCTCATCTTTGTTATTTTAGCTTCATTGTTTCCTACAAAACCTTTTCAAGATTTACAATAACTCATTGGATACACTATATCTGGATCAGAGTGGAGAGCTGGCTGCTGATCTTGATATCATGAATTCAGTCCAGTTTCCCAATAAATCAGTTGTTCAGTCAAAATTTGGGAGCCTAGCAAGACAAGGATCTGAGGAAGTCATATTTTCTGTTGACCAGGATGCAATGGTGTCCCCCAAATGGCTCAAACAGGTGAAGCATATCTTTTTCCCCCAGTTCTTCAAAACTATACAGGAAGGTCAAAACTGGTCTCCTGAAGTATGACTCTAATAATATTATCTTTCAAGACTGATTCTGCTTCTTTGCCTCCAGTGAATTAGGAAGGTGTCGGCCCAAGCCATTTACAAGTGTTCCTGCTCTTGACTTACAAATGTTTCAGACTCCTTTGATTTGAAAACCACATTTCCATTGTATAATTCCTGCCAGGGGCCCTGCAGATGGTACTATAACCTCTCTCTGTCCAGCAAAAACTGGGTCAACTTAAACAGAGCCCCCAGGTGGCCATCAGAAGTAACAAGGATACACCCAACACATTTCCTCCATATTTTCCTTGATGTTCCTTCTATTTTCCCTTAGTCTCTCCCTGAATCCAAGTGTGTGGAGAATTGCCATCCAGGATTCATCAAGGTGCCTCGGGAAGGAGAACTCCTTTGCTGCTATGACTGTGTTCCTTGTGCAGAAGGGACCATCTCCACTCAAGAAGGCAAGTAGTCACTGTAGTCTCTCATAGTGTTCTGTGGGAGAGTCTGATTTCTCAATTTGGTCTTTTATTTTTGGCCTCTTTGCCTTAAAATCCAGAACTAGTTTCATAAAGTGAATTGTGAGAAATCATCTGGGAGAAAGACAGCTGTTCAGTCATTCTCTCTTTTTCCTCTGTAGTATTGCTGAAGAGAAATGAGGACTTTTATATGAAAAAGGATATAACTTTGCACATTCGATGTTAATATTATTTCAAGAAAAATGATATTTTAAAGTAGATAAGATTCTCAGGAAAAGGCAGCTCTGAATCAAATTGATTGCTCAGAAAAAGTAAAAAACAAAATCTATGGAATTAACCAATTTTACACGAAACATTTAGGGAAGAGATGATAATGGTGGATGAGGTAGACAGAAGAAAAGGTCAACATTCCAGGAAGTGGATAAATTTATCTCATCTCTCTTATTTGCAGATGCAAAAGTGTGTATCAAATGTCCAGAGGATCAGCATCCAAATGGGAAACAAGATCAGTGCATCCCCAAGATCATAACCTGTTTATTGTACAGAGGACTTCTGGGGATTATCCTGACTTCCTTTGCCTTCTTCTTGTCTTTAGCCACAGTACTTGTCTTAACAATCTTTATAAAACACTTAGAAACTCCACTAGTCAAGGCCAACAACCAAAACCTCTCATATATCCTTCTCATCTCCTTGTTGTTCTCCTTCCTGACCTCCTTCCTCTTCATTGGCCAGCCAAGGAAAGCCACTTGTCTTCTTCGTCAAACTATTTTCAGCATTGTTTTCTCAACTGCTGTCTCCTCAGTCTTGGCCAAGACAATCACAGTAGTGTTGGCCTTCCTGGCCACAAACCCCAGCAATACCATGAAGAGGTGGCTGGGGAAGACTCTGGCCAACTCCCTTGTTCTTTCTTGTTCTGGGATTCAAACTCTCATTTGCTCCATCTGGTTAGGAATTTCTCCCCCCTTCCTTGACTCTGACCTGCATTCCCTGCCTGGAGAAATCATCCTGCAATGTAATGAAGGGTCTGTTACCATGTTTTATGTAGCCTTGGGCTACATGGGTTTCCTGGCTAGCATCTGCTTCATTGTGGCTTTCTTTGCCAGGAATCTCCCTGGGACATTCAACGAAGCCAAGCTGATCACTTTCAGCATGCTGGTTTTCTGCAGTGTCTGGGTCTCTTTTGTACCCACCTATTTGAGCACCAAAGGGAAATACATGGTGGCTGTGCAGGTCTTCTCCATCTTGGCATCCAGTGCAGGGCTGTTGGGCTGCATCTTCATCCCCAAGTGTTATATTATTATCCTGAGGCCAGACCTGAATACAAAGGAGCAGCTTACAACTAGAAGAAGTGTAGAAATGTAAGACTAAAGAATTTCAACACAAGGAGCAGCTTATATTAAAAGTAAAATAAGAATCTTGGAGATACCATTTCTTTGTATTTTAAGATGATAATTTAGGATTCTTCATGACAAAACAATTTTATTTTGTATTTTGCATTTAAAAAACTCAACCTGCATCTTTTCCCCTACTACTCTCAGTTAGATTTTTGATATGATGATAAAAATGAAATAGAGGCTGATGGACTGCATTTCCTTTGTGAAGGACTCTTGGCAATAGATGGGCTGCACCTCATGAAAAAAGGGAAAATGTACTCAGAAGAAGACTCATTAGAAGGGCTTTAAACTAAAATTGAGAGAGGAGGGTGACCAATCATCAGAATCTCTAGAACACAAAACCAATCATAAGTCCCAAGAATACAAATCAAACAAACAGGTAGGGATTAATGAAAAAATAATCAAACAACAATCAGGAGATCCGAAAAACATACCCATGGAGAGACATAAAAATCTTAAATGTTTATATACTAATGGTGAAAGCTTAGGGAAGAAAATGGGTCAACTAGAAGCAATAGTACACAAGGGTGGGAATATGAGTTGGCATTACAGAAACCTGGTGGGACAAAACCCATGACTGGAATGGACTGATGGATGTATACAAATTTTTCAAAAGAAACAGAACTACAAAAAGAGGAGTGGGAGTTGCACTATATGTAAGAGAATATTACATATCTAAAGAAATGCACATGATCAAAGAATGTATATGGGTCAACATAAAAGAATGTATATGGGTCAACATAAAAGGAAAAGAAAGTGATGTTGCCATAGGGGAATAAGTTCTTCTTATTCTCCACTTTCCTTCTGCAATTTGCCTTCCAACATTCTCTGATTTTTTTGCTGCCATGAAGTTCTCAGCCAATTCAACTGACTTGAATTTGGGTTGTGTTTTTGCAACCAAAACCTCAGTTTAATAGAGAGTATCTGTAGAAACTGTTCCAAAATTACCTCCTCTACCACTTTTTCTTTGCTTATTTCCTCTGGCCTCAACCATTTCCTGCCTAGATTTCCCAACCTTGCCACATTCACAAATCCCTTTGTGTTTGTCATAAGTGTGGCTTCTAAACCTCTGCCTATAGGGAGAGACATCATATTTGCATAGGATTAATCTCTTTCAAATTAGAGTAACCTACTACTTCTTTTGCTGGAAGAACTACTATAAGCTCCCAAGGACTTTCCTATTATATATGGGGCAACCCATTCACTCTCAGGCCATTTACAAGAGGTAGCAACTCTTTTGAACATGGTAAAATAAGCTTCTGAGTCTTCCATTGCTGAGTAGGAAATTCCAGGCTGAGGAAACTGACTCAAAAATGGCAGAAAACTCCTGATGGAATTGTCTTCATGATCCTCTGATTGTTGTCCTTTCACACCCTCCATTGATCAGAACCATTTTGACATCATATAGGTCAAGCTCAGCCTGAGCTACCTTCCAAAGCTCCCTTCAGATTTTTTTAATTTTTTTTTTAAATTGGATTGTTGTACACTACTCAGAATCACTTTTTGTGACATGTCTGGCTATATAAATTTGATTAATCAATCACTAAGGACATATCAACAACAAGCGACTTTGCTGTTCTCTGATCTTGGTTGTTTCACTGAAGACATTTCATTACCCAAATTAGATAACATCATCAATGTCACTGCACGTTTTTTTGTTCGTCAGAAAAGCTCATTTCTAACTGTACATTTCCCCTGCTCTCTGCACCTGTTGTGATAACTTATCTGGTAACCATAGTGAATCCCATATGACTAGTTATGTTATGGTTTCAGACTGTTTTGTGCGCATGTCTAGAAAAAGTTTCTCACAGTTATTTCTTTATTGTCTTTCACTTTGCTGTTACTGTCTGTTACGTTAGGATGTAGTCAGCTAGCTCTCTTTATAATATATTTTAGTTTTTATATTTTTGTAATTAAAAGGTATTTAGTAAGATTATGCGTCGTGT
Organism: Daboia siamensis; assembly: GCA_024449315.1. Taxonomy (NCBI): domain Eukaryota; kingdom Metazoa; phylum Chordata; class Lepidosauria; order Squamata; family Viperidae; genus Daboia; species Daboia siamensis. The sequence goes on from JAKJMR010016171.1 coordinate 11,335, forward strand.
TTTATTTCCTTCCTTCATGCACATCATGCATTCTCTGAAGCACGGTCCTTCGCCCTCTACTAAGGTGATTTTTACCTTAACAATCAATGCTAAGTGATGTTACCAGCATTGATGATGTTACCTTTTCAGGTGCTGAAACATCTGAAAGAAAATGAACAACCACAGAGAGTATCAAAGAGCCCTCATTTCAACCCTGAGCTACAAATATTTCCTTTACTGACATCAACAAGAGCAATAGACCTTGCCTAATTTTAAATGACAGAATGATCTCAGTTCGAATCCAAGGCAAACCATTCAATA
>JAKJMR010016171.1:26634-37894 GCA_024449315.1 Daboia siamensis
ATAATAATAATAATAATAATAATAATAATAATAATAATAATAATAATGTTGGAAGGGACCTTGGAGGTCATCTAGTCCAACCCCCTGCTCAGTCAGGAAACCTTATACCATTTCAGGCAAATGTTGTCCAGTCTCTTCTTAAAAACCTCCAGTGTTGGAGCATTCACCACCTTTGGAGGCAGGTTGTTCCACTGGTTAGTTGTTCTAACTGTCAGGAATTCCTTAGTTCTAGGTTGCTTCTCTCCTTGACTAGTTTCCTTCCGTGGCTTCTTGTCCTGCTTTCAGGTGCTTTGGAGAATAGCTTGACTCCCTCTTCTTTGGGGTAGCCCCTGAGATATTGGACAACTGCTATCATGTCACCCCTCACCCTTCTCTTCATTAAACTAAAAAGGTAAAGGTTCCCCCACAAATGCGTGCTAGTTGTTTCCAACTCTAGGGGCCGGTGCTCATCTCCATTTCAAAGCCGAAGAGCCAGCGCTTGTCCCAGGACGTCTGCGTGGTCATATGGCCGGCATGACTAGACGCCAAAGGCGCACGGAGTGCTATGAATCCATCTGGTGGTAATGCTATCTAACCCACATTTTTCTATCTTATCAAGTAGTAGGTTGTGATCTACTTTATCAAATGCCTTACTGAAGTCCAAGTAAATTATATCTACAGCATTCCTCTGGTCCACTAGTTTTGTCACTTGATCAAAGAATGTAATAAGATTTGTCTGGCATGATCTGTTTTTGACAAACCCATGTTGACTTTTAGTGATGACGTTGTTTGCATCAAGTTGTTCGCTGATTTGTTGTTTGATTATCTTTTCCAGAATCTTCCCAGGTATTGAGGTCAGGCTGATAGGTCTGTAGTTTCCTGGATCTATTTTTTTTCCCCTTTTTTGAATATGGGAACTACATCAGCTCTCTTCCAGTCCTCTGGTAGTTCCCCAGTGCTCCAGGATCTTTGAAAAATATAGTTCAGTGGTTCTGAGATCACATCTGCCAGTTCCTTCAGAACCTTGGGGTGTAATCCATCTGGTCCTGGTGATTTGAACTCGTCTAGGCTGGACAGGTGCTCACCATTTTCTTGCCTATCTTAACTTGTGTTTCTATTCTGTTTTTTATGGCACTGGTTTGGGTAGGTTGGACTGATTTTTCGCTTTGTGTAAAGACAAATGCAAAAAACAAATTAAATAGTTCTGCTTTCTCCCTATTGCTTGTCACCTTCTTGCCACTTTCCCCCACTAATGGACCAATCATTTCCTTAACTTTTTTTTGTTTTTTATATGTTGAAAGAAGCATTTTTTGTTATTTTTGACTTTGGTCGCAAGCCTTAGTTCATTTTGAGCCTTAGCTTTCCTCACTTCATTTTTTTTTTTGAAAAGTTTTTCAATACATTTTATCTTTAACATCCCATCCCCCAACCCTTCCCTCCCTTCCCAACCCTATCCCACCCTCTCACCCTCCCCTTCCCCCCTCCCCCCTCCCCGACTTCCCAGAGCTGGATACAAGGTATAAAAATAAAATAAACAATCATAAACTCCCATATACTAATAACAATAAACTATTAAATCTCTCGCACTTTAGCTCTTATAAGTTGACTACAAGCAATATACTTATTCAAATGCTAGATGAAACTTTTTAGTCCCGTATTTATTCTGGATGTAATCAATCCATTTTTTCCACTCCACAATATATCGTTGTTGCGAATGGTCTTTCAAATATGCTGAAATCTTCGCCATTTCCGCCAGGTTGGAAACTTTTAAAGTCCATTCCTCTATAGTCGGCAGTTAATCCTTCTTCCAGTATTGCCCTATTAAAAGTCTCGCTGCGGTAATTAAGTTCAACATCAAATTAATGTCCAGGACGGTAGTATCAGTAATAATGCCCAGTAAAAACAATTGCGGACAAAACTTTATCCTTTTCTTGAATATCTTCTGCATATTCCACCAAATTTTAATCCAAAATGCTTTGATCTTTTTACAAGTCCACTTTCCACCTGGCTTGTAATTGCCCGTACTGAAACCAAGTTTGAACAATCTTTTTTCCTCGTAAAAGATTATAAGATTTCAAACACCATACATTCCTCTCCAAACTCAAAATTTCCTTATATGTAATCACATCATGTTTAAATCCAACATTTATATTCTCTATTGCGTGTTTGGGTATTGCCCATAAATCTTGTAATTTAACTTTTGTCTATGCTTTTTCCAAACTCGCAACAAAGCATGCCTCAAAATATGCATTTTAAACACATTGTCTACCTTCTTGTCATACAATAAATATGCATGCCAACCAAATAACAAATCATGCCCTTCAAGATTTAATAGTCTCCCTTGTGTCAAATTAATCCAATCACTTATGGCTGATAATGCAGCAGCTTCATAATATAATTTAAGATTGGGCATTTTTAGACCACCTCTTTCACGCGTATCCTGCATAATTTTAAATTTAACCCGTGGCCTTTTCCCTGCCCAAACAAATTTATTAATACCCTTCTGCCATTCCTCCAAATTTGAATCCTTTTTGAGAATGGGTATCATTTGAAACAAAAATAAAAATTTTGGCAGAACATTCATTTTTACTGCCGCAATTCTTCCCAATAATGACAATTGTAATTTTTTCCAACTATCCAATTCCTTTTGCACTTTGTTCCATAACTTTTCATAATTGTTTTTATATAATTTTACATTTGAGGGTGTTAAGTATACCCCCAAATATTTAACCCTTTCAACAATTTCAAATCCAGTTAACCTTTCTAAAGCTACCTTTTGTAATACTGTCATATTTTTAGATAACATTTTAGTTTTTTGTATATTAACCTTAAATCCAGAAACATTCCCATATTGCGATATTAACTCCATCAATTCCATAACAGAATTTTCTGGGTGTGTCAACGTAATAACCAGATCATCCGCAAACGCCCTCAATCTATAATCCTGATCTCTTATTTGAATTCCCTTAATTGTTTCCAAATTCCGTATTTTAATCAGTAATATCTCCAACGTTAAGACAAATAATAAGGGTGATAATGGGCAACCCTGCCTCGTACCCTTTTCAATATTACACATTTCAGTCAAACTATTATTAACAATTATTCGAGCTGTTTGCTTTTGATATCATGCCCTGATTGGTTGTAGAAATTCATCCCCAAAATTCATTTTATCTAATACTTTCAGCAAAAATTTCCAATCCAATTGATCAAAGGCTTTTTCAGCATCCAAAAAGATCAATGCTGCAGGGATCTGGTTATTCCTTTCCAGAAATTCCAACAAATCAACTATATGTCTCACATTATTTTTCATTTGTCTACCACTTATAAACCCAGTTTGATCACCATGAATTACCTGTTGCAATACCCTCATCAGTCTACTAGCTAAAACCTTAGCAAATATCTTGTAGTCCATATTCAAAAGTGATATTGGCCTATAATTTCTTGCTTGAGTAACGTCCTGATCTTCTTTCGGGATTAAAGAAATAAAAGCAGTTTTCCAAGACGGAGGCACTCCACCCCCTTTTTGAATTGTCTGAAACAGTTCCTTTAATGGCTTTATCATCTCAAACTGTAGATTTTTATAATACACAGCAGTCAAACCATCCGTGCCTGGCACTTTACCTGCTTTTAACTGTTTGATTGCCAAAAATATTTCTTCCTCAGTTATCAACTGATTCATCTCTTCTTTTTGCTCTTGCGTAAGAACCGGGATGCTAACGTCTTTTAAATATAAATCAATGTCTATTTCGTTAATCTTATCTCTAGCATATAATTTAGAATAAAAATCAACAAAGGTTTCCTTGATAAGATTCTGTTGATACACAACCTTTCCCTTATGTTCTATTTTATCTATATTAGAAACCCTTTGCTTCTTCCTTAGCATATAAGCTAACCATCTACTTGGTTTATTGGCATTGAAAAAAGTATTATGCCTTGCAAACCGTAGATTAGTTGCCACCTGATCAGCCATTAACTTGTCAAATTGTCCTCTTAATAACTTAATAGCCTCTTTGATCTTCACATCCGATAGATTCAAAATTAAAGCCTTTTCTTTTTCCTTAATCTCTATCTCTAATTCTTTCCTCCTAAATTCCAAATTACGTCTATATTTATTATTAAGATATATCAACACACTTCTCATATATGCCTTACTAGCATCCCATACCATTTCCATAGAAGTACCCTTATGCATATTTGTTTCAAAAAAAACCTTCATCTGTTTTTTACACTCTTCCACATTTTTCTGATTTCTAAACAGATTCTCATTTAAACGCCAGGAACGTCTTTCTCTAATGTCTTTTCCAATCTCTAACCAAACTGGGCTGTGGTCAGATATAATCCTTGAACAAATCTTTATCTTCTTAGTTCTAAAAAAAAGATCATTAGTCAATAATATAAAATCAATCCTAGAAAAAGATTGATGTCTATCAGAAAAAAAAGTATAATCCCTTTCTTGTGAGTTCCTCTCCCTCCAAACATCACGTAGTTCCATATCATCCATCATCTCAAAAAAACACTTAGGCAATTTAGCATGACTTAGGGTACTTCTATAAGATCCACTCTTATCCATTTGTACATTCAAAACACCATTCCAGTCTCCCATAAAAATAAAAGATTTGTAATCCAATTGGGTAATCTTGCTGTGTAATAAACTATAAAAATCAGCTTGCTGTTGATTAGGAGCATATAGTCCAACCAAAAGAGTTTTTTTTGCCATCTATTAACAAGTCCACAATAACATATCTTCCTTGTTGATCTGCTTCGATTAACTCTGCTGTAATTGTATTCTTAACATAAATAACCACTCCATTTTTCTTGTTTGTTGCAGAAGCAATAAATTGTGTACCTAATCTTGAATTTAGTAAATACTTTTGGTCCATAGCTCTAATATGTGTTTCTTGTAAGCAAATAACATCAGTCTTAAATTGCTTTAAATATTGAAAGATTTTCTTTCTCTTCTGTGGTGAATTTAATCCATTGACATTCCAAGTTAAAAACTTAGTCACCATTTTTGGCAACCCGAAGCTTTTGGAGCGCGTCTTCCAGGATCCCCTTCACATTTTTAGGCCGCGCTCCTCCCACAGCTTCGCTATAGGTACACTTTGGAAGTTCTACAACATTCTGCTGATCCTGCTCTTGCTCACGTCTGATTCGTCTCGAAGCAGCACGCGTAATCCTCTGGTCTCTTACTTCTTCTGATACTGTTGAAATTTGATCCACTCCTGCTTCTTTCTCATCTGTCTGTATTCCTTCGGCATCTTGAGACTTTCCCTCCTTTGTTGATTCCAAAAGTGGTATGGGGATTGCTTTTAAAACATTGCTATAAAAATCACGTGCCTGCATCACTGTAGCAAGACGGTATCTTGTGTCTTCATACATTACCACCATACCCACTGGGATCTCCCATCTAAACTTAATATCACGTCGCTTAAGCTCCTGAGCCAAAAATGCAAATTCCTTTCGTTTCCTTAAAATTTTTGGAGGGATCTCTTTTAGAACCAAAACTTCTTGCTCTGCAATCACAAGCTTAGTATTGTAAGAGACTTGAATAACTTCATTCCTGGTTGCTCTCTTTGTAAAATAAACAACCACATCTCTAGGTAGTTTCCTTTGTCTTGCAATCCAGGAATTAACACGGAAGATTTTATCTATATCTTCTGCAATTCCTTCAGCTGGCCTTCCCAACACATCTTCCAGAGCAACAGAAACTATTTTCTTCAAATCTTCCTTAAGATTCTCCTTAAGACCTCTAATTCTCACAGCAAATTCCATTTCATGGTATTGTACCAATGTCAGGTCATAATCAATTTTATCCATCGCATTCTCAGTCTCTAATATCTTAGCATCCAATTTAATATTATTTTGACTGAGGTCCTCCACTCTTTCGTCCAGGCGTTCAATACATATCGCCATGCCTTGAAATGCAAGCAAGATGTCCTCCCTTATTACTGTAAACTTCTCTTCCAACTTTTCATCCATAATTTCAGCTAATTGCTGTGAATGCTTTTCCAAAGCATCTTGCAAAACTTTAACTGTTAAAACAGACGAAGGTGAAGGTGCAGGAGGTGCTATAACTTGCACTGAAGATTGCGGCAGGGGGGAAGCCCCCGCACTTTTAGTAAGTTTAGAAGATTTAGCCGCCATTTTTTCCACTATTGCAACTACGCACTTTCACTTTCAGGGTCTTCAATGTGGATTGAGCCAAAGATCAAAAATTCACTTACTCCTTATTCTCTTGCATCGCTCTGCCTGCTTTCTTGTCTTCCAAAATCCATTCCTGTAAGCAGGGATGGTTGCATTCGCCTTGTTCTGCTCCAAAAGACACGGAGCAGAAACACTGCGCAGCCCGGAGAAATCCAAGCTTCGGGGGGGCTCGATCCTTCAGCCACCAGAACTTTAAGCTCTGGCGGTCCCGGAGAGCCCTTCCCCTACTTGGATACTCACCCCCTCCTCTTCTCCTGAGGAAGGGGCTTCCGAACCGCTGAAACAGCTGATCGGCGCTGTTTTCGGCGGTTCTACAAAGCCGCGAAGCTGACAACCTGAAAGCAGCTGTCGGCGGCGGCGCCTTGCCACCCGGAAGTCCCCCTCACTTCATCTTTTCAGGCACAGGCTATTTGCTGATATTCTGCCTTAGTTATGTGCCCCTCTTATACTTGTCCTTTTTATCTTTCAATTTATCGGAGAGTTCTTTATGCAGCCATGCTGGTTTCTTTTGAGAGCTGTTATTTTTCTTCTTTGTTGGTATTGTACTAGACTGGGCCTTGATTATCTCACTTTTCAAAATTTCCCAAGCTTCTTGAGTTGTTTTCCTCTTTAAGATTCTCATCCATGGAATTCTTCCCATGATCTCTCTAAGTTTATTGAAATTAGCTCTTTTAAAGTCCAAGACTCTAGTTTGGCTGTATTCTATTGCTTGTGCTTCCATAATGTTGAATTCCAATCACTTCCCCGCAAGGTTCCTGTGGCTTCAACACCTTCTATCATTTCATCTCTGTTAGTGAGAATTAAATCCTATATGGCTACTCCCCTAGTTCCCTTCTCTACTTTTCGGAAAAGAAAGTTGTCTGCTGGGTTTGTCAGGAAGAGAGAGAGAAAAAAATGAGAGAGAGAGAGAGAGAGAGAGAGAGAGAGAGAGAGAGAGAGAGAGAGAGAGAGAATGCAGCAATATATGAATAGGTAAAATTAGGATAGCATCACATTTTGATGCTATCCTACAGTCCTTGCTTAGGTGTGTGTGAAGAATCAGTCAGGAAATCGAGTGGGTTAAGTTATAAATTTTGAGGCATCCAATATGGCCCAGGGCAGGGCTAGCACAGGGAGATCCTTGGCACCCCCTCTTTGAAACCATATCATCTAGTTCTCTTTGGCATCCCTTGATTGTGTAAGAACCTCCCTGGTGATCCTGAAAGACCAAAATACCTCAAGATTAGGCAAGATCTATTGCTTTTTTGATGTCAGTAAAGGAAATATTTATAGCTCAGGGTTGAAATGGTGCTCTCTGAGGTTGTTTGTTTTCTTGCAAATGTTTCAGTACCTGAGAAAGGTAACATCATCAGTACTAGTAACATCTCTTAGCAATGATGATGTTACCTAGTTTGGTAGCCTGTTGTTGATTTGTAGCCTAGTGATTGATTAATCAAATTAATATAGACAGACATGTCACAAAAAGTGATTTTGGGCAGTGTACAATGATCCAATTAAAAAAAATAAAGACAGCCGAAGGGAGTTTTGGAAGGTAGCTCAGACTGAGCTTGACCTATATGCTTTCAAAATGGTTCTGGTCAATGAAGGGTGTGAAAAGAGAATCATGAAGACAATTCCATCAGGAGTTTTCTGCTTTTTTAAAGTCAGTTTCCTGCGCCTGGTTTTTCCCACTTAGCAATGCATCATCAATACTCATAATGATAATAGAAAAGTTGGAAGGGAACTTGGAGGTCATTTAGTCCAACCCCGTGTTCAGGCAGGAAACACTATACCATTTCAGAAAAATGGCTGTCCAGTCACTTCTTAAAAACTTCCAGTGTTGGAGCATTCACCACCTCTGGAGGAAGGTTGTTCCACTGGTTAATTGTTCTAACTGTCAGGAAGTTTCTCCTTAGTTCTAGGTTGCTTCTCTCCTTGACTAGTTTCCATCCGTTGCTTCTTGTCCTGCCTTCAGGCACTTTGGAGAATAGCTTGACTCCCTCTTCTTTGTGGGATATTGGATATTGGAACACTGCTGAGATATTGGAACACTGCTATCATGTCACCCCTCACCCTTCTCTTCATTAAACTAAACATACCCAATTCCAGCAACCGTTCCTTATATGTTTTAGCCTCCAGTCCCCCAATCATCTTTGTTGCTCTTCTCTGTACTATTTCCAGAGTCTCAACATTTTTTTACATTGTGGTGACCAAAACTGGATGCAGTATTCCAAGTGTGACTTTACCAAGGCATTGTAAAGTGGTATTAATACATCACTTGATCTCTATTCTATCCTTCTGTTAATGCAGCCTAGCACTGTGTTGGGTTTTTTTGACAGCTACAGCACACTGCTGGCTCATATTTGTCCACTAGAACTCCGAGATCCCTCTCACAGTTACTACTAGTGAGGAAGGTACCCCCTATACTATACCTGTACATTTGGTTCTTCTTTCCCAAATGTAGAACCTTACCTTTTTTCACCATTGCATTTCATTTTGTTAGGTAGCACCCAGTGTTCAAGTCTGTCCAGATCCTTCTGTATTTTAAGCCTGTCTTCTGACTTGTTGGCTATTCCTGCCAGCTTGATGTCAATGCTGCAAACATTGACATATTTTTGCACTGACAATGTAAGAGACAGCCTGTTATTTTAATTGCTTCAGTTGGGAGGGGGGAAGAGAAGGATTGTACCTTCAAGGCCATCTGAACCTAAAGGAGATAAGACCTTGGTGGGTTTTCTAACGGAAGGGAAGCTGATTCTTTAAATTGATTGAAGAACATGATTAATGACAAAATTAGAAAGGTGGAGAATTGTGTTTTAATATATTGTGCAAGGGGGTGGAGATTTCACATTCCAGCTTCCTTCGAGCAAGCATTTGTCAGTGTATTAGGCTAATAAAAGGACTTTTAAGGTAAACAATGCCTCAGAGTCACTTGAAAAGCCCATACGTCAGAAACTTGACATCAAGCTGGAATCCACACTACTTTTTAAACTAATTAGAGAGTCCCGACTTCCCATCACTGTCTCCAAGTTTGGGAGGCAGTCTGGCAAAGAGTTAGGGAAGATTACATAATGGAGGGAGTAAAATTGCCTGAAGACAGCTTCCCGGCACCAGCAGCCACCCCAGTGGGGGAAGAGCCAGCAGAGAAGCAATCCTCCCAGTTGGGAGGTAGACCCAAACAACCAGAAGAATTGGTCTGGTCATCAAAGTGGATTAATCCCAGTGGAGACTTCAGGAGCCTTGGAGCAGCCAGGCCAGCTGAGATTGAATACTCGGGTGAGTGGAAAATCATGTCTGCAGATCAGACTGCTTGCCAGACCCAGGAGTCTCCTGCCAAGCCCTCCAGACCCATAGAGACAGAGGACACAGCCTGGGGCCTCTGCAGCAAAGAGAGGTTGGGGAGCCCCCACAAGTGAAAGGCCAACAACCTCTGAGCTTTCCCCAGCTAATAGAAGCCTTGCAACAGCTGGGGGTGGTACAGAAGCCTGGAGATCAGGAGCTGGTGGGAGGACAGCAGCAAGGTTGGCAGCATCAGGACCCAAATGTGCAACCCCTGAATGTACAGCAGGACCAGTGGGGCCAGCAGCAGGGGGCCCCTGGCAACCATTAAATCAGCAACCAGAGTGAGGCCAGCAGCAACTGGAGACACAACAACGGCAGTGGGGGCCCTGACAGCTGGTGAATCAACAACCAGGAGGGGGCCAGCAGCAGTGAGGGCCCCAGCAACCGTTGATCCAACAACCAAGGGGGATGAGTGGAAGACAGCCTTCAACTGCCCCTTGGGGAGCTACCAATTCAAAACCATGCCATTTGGACTGCAGGGGGCCCCAGCCGTATTTATGCAGTTGATTAATGAGGTCTTACATGACCACCTATACAAAGGGGCCCTAGTATACCTTGATGACATCCTGATATACAGCACTAATATGACTGACCACATAAAACTGGTCAGAGAAGTTTTAAAAAAACTATTGAATGCCAAACTTTATGTCAAATTGTCGAAATGTGAATTTCACCAATCCCGATTAGATTATCTTGGCTATAGAATCTCCAATGAGGGTATTGAAATGGACCCAGCCAAAGTAAAAACTGCAATTGAATGGCAGCCCCCCAAAACCTGCAAACAGCTCCAGAGCTTCCTAGGGTTTGCCAATTCTACCGTCAATTTATTCCCTCTTTCACCAAGATGGCTCTACCTCTTACAGAACTACTCAAAATGGGCAAGGGAGGGGGAAAACCGCAACCTGGCCAACCACTAGCATGGACTATGAGTTGTCAGAAAGCTTTTGAGAATTTAAAAAGACTACTTGCAGCTGAGCCAGTCCTAAAGCATCCCTGCCCAGGGGAGCTCTTCATAATTCAGGCAGATGCCAGCGACGTGGCAGTTGGAGCAGTGTTATTGCATAAGAACAAAAGTGGGGTCCTGCAATCTTGTGCTTACACCTCTAAGAAATTTACTGAAAGCGAGAGGAGATGGACAGTCTGGGAGAAGGAAGCCTTCACAATTAGGTGGGGGCTATTAAACTGGCAGCACTACTTAGAAGGGAGCAAGGTGCCCTTTGAAGTATGGACAGATCACAAAAATTTGAAGTATGGACAGATCACTAAAAACTCCCCGCAAATTGTCCCCAAAACAAGTACGATGGGCACAGTACTTCAACCGTTTTAACTTTACTCTAAAGTACATACCAGGAAGAAAAAACTTCCTAGCTGATGCGCTCTCCCGATTGCCACAGTACAAAAGGGAATGTGAAGAAGTTCACGAGGCAATTATCCACGGTCCGCAAACTGCGGCCCAACTCACACCTCACAGAACCCCTAATCCTGATGGCCCCAGGGTAAAGAAAATAAAGTGAGAACTCCTCACTGATCAATGGTTTAAAGACAATCAGACATCCCTAACATGCAGGGATGGTCTGGCTTATAAGGGGGTAAATTGTAAATTGTAAATTGTTTCCTGCCTGAGCAGGGGATTGGGGTTGGACTAGATGACCTTCAAGGTCCCTTCCAACTTCTTCTTCTTCTTCTTCTTCTTCTTCTTCTTCTTCTTATTATTATTATTATTATTATTATTATTATTATTATTATTATTATTATT
>JAKJMR010016171.1:37904-52787 GCA_024449315.1 Daboia siamensis
TTATTATTATTATTATTATTATTATTATTATTATTATTATTATTATTCACTGGTCCCTGACCACAATCATCTTCCGGTTTCTTCTATTGTTTAGTTGCACTTTATAAATAAATAATAGCTTTTCTCCTATGAAGAAAAATATTTACTTTCCCCCCCCCCCCCCCAAAAAAAATTGAAATGTCCTGACAGTAATTAGGACAAATTTTGATGACTATTTTCTGGGACTTTGTTCTGCTTTGGAACATTGTAAGAGAAATAAATGTCACATGAACAAAAATAGCCACATAATGGATTGATTACATCCAGAATAAATATGGGACTAAAAAGTTTCATTTAGCATTTGAATAAGTATTGATGGGATATTTATATTGCTTGTAGTCATCTTATAAGAACTAAAGTGCAGTAGACCTAATAGTTTATTGTTATTAGCATATAGTAGGTTATGATTGTTTTTTTTTACTTTTATACCTTGTATTCAGCTCTGGGAAGTCGGGGAGGGGGGTGGGGGGAAGGGAAGAGGGGGAGGGTGGGGTTGGGTTGGGGAGGGAGGGAGGGGGTGGGGAGGGGATGTTTTGTTAAAAATAAAATGTATTGAAAAACTTTTCAATTAAAAAAAATAGCCACATATCTCTTATTAAAGGCAAACTAGAATCAAATCTATCCATATTGAGGTTTGATATTTCAGACTCATGCTAAAATTCTCTCTTGAGACTTGAATATATCAAGAGATTTTTCTAATGGATGTTTGGGAGAAAGTTCTCCTGTCTCAATCTTTATTGCATTTTCAGAATTTGACCCCATTTGTGACTCCCCCTTTTGGGCACCTCCTTGTTGACTCACTCAGAGTTTAGAGAGATGATGTCTCTCCTTGTGGCCATTATTCAAATCATAGTGATTTATTTATTCTCTTGGTCCTAAATCTCAAAAGACATTTTTGATTGCTTTCAGATATCACACAAACACAGCCAAAACACACTTCAACTTTGATATGATATCAAAGCCTTTGTTGGCTAATCTGTTTGCACTGGAAAATCTTGGGTGCCTAAGTGGCCCTGGAGAAAGAGAGAACGTTGAAGGCTTTTAAGATAGGCAGGGGCTGCAAATGTGAAGGCTTGGCTGGACTCTGTCTGGATTAGGAAACCTTCAGATCTTCTGTCTTGGAAAAGGGCTTTGGTTTCTTCCACCTCTTCATGTCACTGTGTTTTCAAAGCAAGGCTGGAGACTCCATTAGGAACTAAAGTCATGTTGCTGCTTCTGCTGCTTCTGCTGCCCCAGGAAGTTCTGACAAGTCTCAGAGCCAAATGCATCCTGACTTTGAAGAGGGACGAGCAGCACCCACAGAATTATTACAAGCCAGGAGAGTTTCTCATTGGTGGCATTGTGTCTGCAACAAGGAAGACGTTTCTATCGATAAGCTTCAACAAATCTCCTTTGACTCAATTTTTTCAGTATGTCAAAGTTCCTGCACACAATTAGAGCCTCTCCATTCCACCCTGAATTCTAAAATTTCAACTGCCTCTCTTACAATGAGAGATCTCTTTGATCTGCTAGTTTTTTCCCCTCTTTCTGTCTCATTTAATCCTTTATTCATCCTTTTCAGCTAAGGAACCTGATCTGAACTTCTCAAATAAATATTCAGTAGAGATCTTCTGTTTTTATTGACTTTGAAGTAGTATCTGCTTTTCTTGACATTCTCTTAGCAGAGTTGGACTGTGGATGGACAAGAAGATGGTTCTTCTCTTCTACCACCCTCGTGCCCAATGAGGTCATCAGCAAGGGTAGAAAAATGCAGAAATTTTGACTTTTTATCTGAATTAAAAATAAGCTCAACAATTTTAGTCTTTACCACCAATTAAAGGAATGGACGTCAGTTCAGAACTTACTTTTCTTAAATGTCTGAATCTCATTTGAGTGAATGCCAATATCCTAATCATACAATGAGTTAAATGACAGCGAAGTCTCTATTGTGGACATGTGATTCATATAAACATATATAAGCATTTGAAACATAAGATGAACAGATTAAATTTCAATGACTGAATGCACTATTAAATTTGGATATTAAATAAAGATAGAATTTGGGTATCTGGTATTTGGTTTACACTCTGTGATAGGTTAATATATTTTTTTTAAATAAAATATTGTATTCTTGGTATAGGACATCAGAGAAATTATAAAAAAATATGTAAGCATATTTCAGGCCAACGCAGTAATTGTGAAAAACATAGGAAAACATTTTATCATGCAGGATAGACTTTTAAGAAAACCCAGATATTTTAGATACAAATTGACACAATAATGCAAAGAATTTGAAAGGCTAAAAATTGTGAAGAAACTCTAATTCTTTTTTATCGGGACTTCTGAGAAATGAATTAGATAACCCTCATAGTGGATGGATTTTATATATTGTAATCAGTGGTGGGATTCAAATATGTGAACATCCAGTTCTCTGTGTGGATGCCACTTCCGGACGTCCATTCTGGGCCTGGGCAACAAAAAATTAGTTACCAGTTCTGCCGAACTGGTGCAAATTGGGTGATTCCCACCACTGATTATAAAGGCAACAATTTTTTTGTATGCACAATAAAGGAAAAAAAAACATGGAATTCTCACAATGGATGACTAGATTGTAAAAAATGTAGAATTTACAGAAATGAAAAATTATCTCTTGAAAAGAAGGATGGAAGTCAGATTTTTCTTTATTTTTACTTTCTTGCACATTTTTTCTTTCTCTACTTTTCTCTTTCCTTTTTTCCTTGCATTATTTCATTTTCTCTAAAAAAATTAATAAGCATAATTTTAAAAAAGTATTAGAGAAAGTTAATAATAACTAGATTACTTCATGCCTAATATGCATTCAGTATCCAAAAATAAAAGAAAAATTGAAAGAATCTCAGAGTTCCATTCAGATAGGTGAGAGATTTTGGGGACATTTGAAAATGTCTCCAAACCTCTCAGGCTTAGGTGGATTTTAAAAACACACAACAACAATTGTTGAAAGAACAGTTAAATATCATGTTGCTTCCATTGTTTATGTCCTTATATATTCATACTTTCAGGAACACATCATCAGAGTACTGGAAAATGCTATCCTTCCTTTTTGCAATCCAAGCAATCAACAAGAATCTCAACACTTTGCTGAATGTCACCCTGGGATACAACATCTATGAGAATTATTTCAGCACACGAATGACCACAGAGGCTTTGCTGGACCTGCTTTCGGAGGGGGAGGCCAATGTTCCCAACTACAGCTGTGGAAGGAAGAGAAACACAGTGGCTGTTCTGGAAGGGGCTGATACCGACACCTCCACCCTGATTTCAACCATGTTAGGAACTGACAAAATCCCACAGGTGGGTCTTTATTGTGAAGACCATTTCTAGAGTTGCAACTTACAGCCAGACATGCTCTTTTGTAAATAAAAAGCAAAGCTCTATTAAGGAAATTTTATGAAGTAAGGATGAAGGTTCTATCAAATGGAAGAAAAGGATCTGAACAGACAATCCCCTCCCTGGCACACTCATAATGCAGACAGTGCACCTCTGCTGGCTGTTTGCAGCAGCAAAAGGCTTCTCTGAAATGAGAACATAGAAAATGTAAGAGCAGAATGACCAGAGATTCCCTATAAAAGGTTCTTCATTGCAAGAAATAGAACAATTACTCCATTAGGGCTAGATTTTTTTTTTTTTTTTTTTTTTTTGTGGTCTCCAAAAAAATAAAGTTTTTTTTCCCCTTTTCAGATTAATCATGGTTTGGGTTCCCAGGTTCTGAGGGGTGAAACTCCTTTCTTCTACCCAATGCTCCCTGCTGAAGGAGCTCTGTACCCAGGGATGGTGAAGCTGGTCCTCCATTTCAGGTGGACCTTGGTGGGTCTCCTGGCTCCAGACACTGAGAATGGACAAAGGTTCATGAGGATGTTGACTTCCATGCTGATCAGGAATGGCATTTGCCCAGTTTTATCACAAACCTTTTCTCCAGGTTCTTGGAAAGTGAATGTAGACTGGCATTTATACCACAACTGGAGAAAGGTGAAGGTCTTTATTTATGGTGCAGACATGGATTCATTCAATCTAGGTATTACAGTTTTACATCAGATATTTGAAAGGCTTATTGAACCTCCTAGAGAAAAAGTCCTGATCGCTACAATCCGGTGGGACTTCTCTATTTATTTGACAAAGGGAAACCTTCCTGTTCAATACATCCATAGTGTATTTTCTTTTCCTAATCAAATTGAAATCTATGGTCGACATTTGGAGTTTTATTTTTTTATGAAGCACTTTTTAGAGATCTCCTTCCTGTGTTCCTACTCCAAGGATGCCTTTTCAGTGAAGGTCTGGAGACGGTGCAGGCAGAGAGAAGAACTAGAAGCTCTCAAGGAAGAAGAGATGGATCCAATCCTGAGTGGGGACAACTATTTCATTTACAACACAATCTGGGCTGTGGCACGGGCCTTAAAAGCAGCTTATTTATCCAGACCCAGGAGGAGATTTAAAGGTGGTAAAAACTTGAAAACTGCAGTGCTGAAGGCATGGCAGGTACTTATTTTCTATCACACAGCTCTTTGTAACAGTTGGGAATCAATGTTACAATTGTGAACACCACAGGACTTATTCTGACAAAAGTTTTACTGTTTTCTGAATATAAAAATTAAATTAAATTACAATTATCCATTGCTCTCTTTCCGCATTTATGCTTTTCATTTCTTTTCCAATTTCTTCTTAAAAGCTTCTTGGTAAAAATATTTTTCCTCCACCTTTTTCTTGTTTGATTTCTTTTTTTACATGCAGAACCATTACCATGTACCACACAGTCTACAAAGGTGTGTTGTGTATATTAAGCTCTTCCTATCTTCCCGTTGACCTGTCCACCATTCTTTACAATATTGTTTCTGTGTGGCACATCTGATTTCAATTTGACCTCACTGGCAGAATATCTTCATTATTGTTGTGCAGACAACATCCATTTCCTTTATAGTTTAACTTTGGCCCACATTAATTCATTCTGGATGTATCTTTTGCTATACTTCCTTATGGATATATCCTTGGTTCAGGTTTCTCCTTGGGCCTCATAGCCATGAGACCTTGCCCTGACCCTTTCCCGTGCTGCATGGTGTCTGGTACCTGACAGACATGATTTACAATATCCAATTAGCACCCAAAAATTCCATTGCTCTTCAAATTAAGTTTCACTTTTTCTAAGATAGGATAGATATGATTTAGTATCCAATTAGCATTCCATTGCTTAGTTTCGCTTTCTTTGAGATTAGGTTTTTATTCTGCTAAAGTGTATGATTTCCTGTAAATCAGGTGGTGTTTTGTTAACACGTATGTTTTGACTCACACTGTTTGGTATTTTTTATATGCTATCTCTTTTTGTTGTAGTTGACCCCTCCCTTTTAAAACTGCCTAATAAAAGAGACTGTTGCGATCCGTTCGGGGGACATAACATCACCCCGGGCACTTCGTGCTCTCTCATCTTGAGAAACTTCTGGTGTGGTGTTTGTTTTTATTTGGCTTCTTTCGTCCTTGCGAGGACCCCCTAAATTGTCTCAGCGAGGGCTGAGACTCGTTCCTGCGGGAACCCAGGACAACATCAACAGGGAACCTCTGACAACGAGTACATGTTGCAGACTTGCAGCAACACTTCCTTTTGGTTTTCCATACTCTGCAGTGACAATTATGAATGAAAGAGATAAAGCATATCCTTGAACATCTTTTTTTCAAGGCCATTCTTGGTCCTTCTAAGAAGATACTTATTCTGTATTCCTCACTGCAGATCCTTTATGACAGCTCAAATGGAGGAGTCTTGCCAGAGAACTTCCTGTATCTAAGTAATATTGCCCATTTTCTCTTCCATTCCAGCTTCATTCTTTCCTTCGAACATCTCAGTTGTATAATAATTCCATCAATGGAGTATATTTGGATGAGAATGGGGAGCTGGTAGCAGACCTGCACATTGCAAATACGGTGATTTTCTCCAATATGTCTTCTAGGCTAGTGATAGTTGGGAAGCTATTAAGAGTGGGATCCTTGGATCTCAAGCTGATGATGAACAAGAAGGTTATTGCAATGGTGGAAATACTGAAGGTGTGAAAAATACTTTATTTTTTTCTTTATTTATTTACTTGCAGAGTTGGGGCAGGAACACACTTGGGATGTCACCTTGGTTCTCCCAGAATGGAAATATTTTTATTTTTAGTGGATGTTTAGGTTTCCATGAGAAAAATATCCTTAACTATTCTGGTTAACTTTTATTAATCTTCTGCAAGGGAGCTAGGTTTTAATCAAGGTATAAAATAACTCAATTTGACAAAGAAGAATTCCATTCAATTTTCTCTTGAGTAGGTATATTGAGAATTTGAAAATTGTTGTGTGAAAAAGATTAGAAGAGAGTTTCTTGCAGGCTTCATATTGGAAAACTGTAAGCCTTGAACTAGAGATGCCTAAACTTTTCTTTTTACTTCCTTTAGCATGTTATGGATGCTATTTCTCGATGCCTTTTCAGGGTTGGTAGTTGAGTTTCCCAGACTTATAGTTCTGAGAAACTTTAACCTCCCTTCCCTTGGCGGGGGGGGGGGGGTCATCAGAGTTGGCTTGGGAGTTCATGGCTTCCATGATGGCCATGGACCTAACCCAAATAATTCAGGGTGTGACTCATGGGGGGGGTCACACTCTCAACCTAGTTTTTCTATCTGGATAGTGGCTTGGTGATCTGGGAGGGGGCTCGCCAATGATTGCCCCCCTGTCATGGTCCGATCATCATCTCCTACGGTTGGTCTTCCGCTTTGCCACCCCTCGTTGCTGGGCTATTTATTTATTTATTTATTTATTTATTATATTTGTATACCGCCCTTCTCCCGAAGGACGCAGGGCAGTGAACAGGGCACATATAAAATACAAGATACAAAAGTTAAAAGAAAATTAAATATAAGCCCAAGCTAAAACAATAAATAACAATGTACCAACCGCAATAAAAACCCCAACACATCCCCCATCAGGCCAAGCCGGCTTGTTCAAATAAAAAGGTCTTCAGATCGCGTCGGAAGGAGCAAAGGTCAGGCGCCGTCCGGAGCTCAACCGGCAACTGATTCCATAAGTCCGGGGCGCCCACAGAGAAGGCCCTTCCCCTGGGGGCCACCAGACGACATTCTCTGACCGGCGGCACCCTGAGGAGGCCCTCTCTGTGGGAACGCACAGGGTGGAGGGAAGTTGACGCCGGCAGCAGGTGATCCCCGAGGTACTCCGGACCCATGCCATGTAGGGCCTTGAAAACCATTACCAAAACCTTGAATCTCACTCGGAAGACAACTGGTAGCCAATGCAGCTCGCGGAGCAGAGGTGTAACATGGGAGTATCGGGAGACTCCCAAGACAACTCTCGCGGCTGCATTCTGTACCAGTTGGAGCCTCCGAGTGGTCTTCAAGAGCAGCCCTATGTAGAGAGCGTTGCAGTAGTCCAGATGAGAGGTCACGAGCACATAAGTGACCATACACAGGCATCCCGGTCTAGATAGGGCCGCAACTGGCGCACCAGGCTAACCTGGGCAAAAGCCCCCCTAGTCACCGCCACTATATAATCATCCAAAGTAAGCCGTGAATCTAGGAGGACTCCCAAGTTGCGGGCCCTAACTAAGGGGGGTATGCCGGTATGCACAGCCACTCAGTCTTGTTGGGGTTGAGTTGAAATCTGTTCCTCCCCATCCAGACCCAAACCGCCTCCAGGCAACGGGACATCACGTCGAGGGCATCACTGGGGTGGTTCCGCCCCAGGCGCCTAATGGATCCGGAACAGTTCCAGATGGTGCTTGGGTCTATACACACAGTTCGGCCGACACCTTGGTTGATGCCTGGGAAAGGGCCGTCACCGATGCACTCAACTGCAACCCCTGATCTGGTGCAGATCCCGATGGGCCCCATGGTTTTCTGTGGAGCTCCAGGAGATGAAGCATCAGAGACGGGGTCTGGCGAGCAGTTGGAGATCCAGCCAGTCTAACCGCTATGAGGCTTTACCTCGCAGCGATGTGGAAAGTCTAATTACTTTGCTGCCCTCATCGCTTCCTGGCTGCCCTGTTTAGGGTGACTCGCACCCTCCTTAATCAGGAGATGAGGGAAAAGCCCTTGCAGGGGTGGGCCGAGGAGTTTAGTCATCATCTTGTGGACAACATCGCTCAGATTTGGGCCAGTTTGGATTCTGACTGGGCGGAGACTGACGGGGAGGAATCAAGTGGTCTTGAGAATATCATTTGGAATGAATTCGATCCTGTGACCCTGGATGATGTGGACAGGATCATGAGGAGATTGAGTTCCACCACGTGTTTATTGGACCCGTGTCCCTCCTGGCTGGTGTATGCAGCTCGGGAGGAGACATGAGGCTGGTTCCAGGCAGTAATAACTGCTTCTTTGAGGGAGGGTATCTTTCCCGTCACCTTGAAGGAGACAGTGGTGAGGCCCCCCTCAAGAAGCCTGCCCTGGACCTGGCTATTTTAAACAACTATCGTTCGGTCTCCAACCTTCGCTTTCTAGCGAAGGTTGTTGAGTACATGGTGGCGTATCAGCTTCCTTTGTTCCTGGAGGAAACTGATTATCTAGACCTGTACCAATCGGGCTTTAGGCCCGGGTACAGCACGGAGACGGCATTGGTGGCGCTGGTGAATGATCTCTTGCAGGCTCGGAACAGGTGTTGCTCCTCTGTCCTAGTCCTGTTAGATCTCTCAGTGGCTTTTGATACAATCGACCATGGTATCCTACTGCAGTGTCTCAGGGGGTTGGGAGTGGGGGGCCTTGTTTTACAGTGGTTCTCCTCCTACCTCCTGGGCCGCTCGCAGTTGGTGTTGACAGGAGGGCAGAGGTCCGCCCTGAGGTCTCTCATTTGTGGAGTTCCTCAGAGGTCGGTTCTCTCTCCCCTCTTGTTCAACATCTACATGAAGCCGCTGGGCGAGCTCATTTGTGGTTTTGGTGTGAGGTATCATCAGTATGCTGATACCTCATACCCAGCTTTTTCTTTCCAACCTGAACCAACCCACTGATACCCTTGATGTGATGTCCCATTGCCTAGAGGAGGTCCGGGTTTGGATGGGGAGAAAAAGGCTTCGACTCAATCCCACCAAGACTGAGTGGCTGTGCATACCAGCATCTCGGATGAACCAGTTTTGTCCATCTTTAACTATGGGGGGTGAGGTGTTGGCCCCCATTGATAGGGCTCGCAACTTGGGCGTCCTCCTGGACTCATGGCTCACTTTATAAGATCATATAGGAGCTGTGACAAGGGGGGCTTTGACCTAGGTCTGCCTGGTGCGCCATTTGCGGCCCTATCTGGACCGAGATGCCCTACGCACAGTCACTCGTGTGCTCATGACCTCCCAGTTAGACTACTGCAATGCTCTCTACATGGGGCTGCCCTTGAGGACCACTCGGAGGCAGAATTCGGCCGCGCGAGTTGTGATGAGAGTTTCCCGATACTCCCATGTAACACCTCTCCTCCGGAAGCTGCATTGGCTTCCAGTTGCCCTCCGGGTGAGATTCAAGGTGTTGGTGATGACCTATAAAGCCCTAAATGGCATGGGTCCAGATTATCTTAGGGAGCACCTGCTACCAGCATCAATTTCACATTGTTCTGTGCGTTCCCACAGGGAGGGCCTCCTTAGGGTACCGCCGGTAAGTGAGTGCCGGTGGGTGATCCCCAGGGGAAGGGCATTCTCTGTAGGCACGCCTGCCCTGTGGAAGGATCTGCCTGTGGAACCCCGGACCACTCCTGACCTTCTTTCATTTCGCCAGGACCTAAAAACTTGGTTATTTGATTTATCTGGGCTGGACTGAGGGGTTTTAATTTTTAAACTTTTAAATTCTTAAACTTTTGGCTACTAATTGTTATTTAATCTTATTTTAATTTTATTTTAACAATTATTTTGTCTTTTAACTTTGCCCTGTAAACCGCCCTGAATCCTTTGGGAATCGGGTGGTATATAAAAACAAACAAAAAAACAAATAAACAAACAAATATTTATTTCCCTCTTTCTGCCTAGCCCCTGTCCCTTTCCAGGTGTGTGGAAAGCTGCCCTGCTGGGTTCATGAAGTTGGCTCAGGAAGAGAAGCCCATCTGCTGCTACAATTGTCATCCTTGTGCAGAAGGAACCATCTCCACCATGGAAGGTGGGTGGCAGCAGGAGATAGGGGCAGGCTTTGGGGAGGACCATAAATCTTGAGATTTTACATGAATGTGCATTTTAGAAGTCTTGACCAGAGTGGCTCCCACCTCTTTGAGTCTTGACCAAGTTACACTTTTATGTCATGATGAATTATAAGTAATGATGTTGGAGTTTAATATATTATATAGATCAAGTCATCAGGGATAAAGATAATGGATACAGGATGAGACTAGATTGTGTATAGTGGGATATGACATCTCTTGCTCTTTATCTTTTACAACACATCTTTCATTACTATTGATGTTATTGTGAGATTTTCCAGATTTTAGAACATAATGATCAAACTTTGATTGGCTCTTTATAAGAGGATTGATTAGATTCTTGCAAATGTCCGTGTCTGATGGATATTTGGGGCAGCCAGTTTCATGTTGCAACTACCAGGCAGTTTTGGATGCAAACTTCACTCTACTTTCTGTGGGTAGGAGGAGCTGGACAGCCTTATATAGTAATAATAATAAAGTTGGAAGGGACTTTGAAGATCATCTACTCAAAGCCCCTGCTCAGGCAGGAAACCCTATACCATTTCAGACAAATGAGTGTCAAGTCTCTTCTTTAAAACATCAAGTGTTGGAGCATTCACTGCTTCTGCAGGCAGGTTGTTCCACTCGTTAATTTTTCTAGCTGTCAGGAAGTTTCTCCTTAGTTCTGGGTTGCTTCTCTCCTTGATTAGTTTCCATTTGTTGCTTCTTGTCCTGTCTTCAGGTGCTTTGGAGAATAGCTTGACTCTCTCTTCTTTGTGGCAGGCTCTGAGGTATTGGAACTATCATGTCCCTCCTCATCCTTCTCTTCATTGAACTAGACATACCGAATTCCAGTAACCATTCCTTATATGTTTTAGCCTCCAGTCCCTTGATCATCTTTGTTGCTCTTCTCTGTACTCTTACTAGAGTGTCAGGTTAATTCTTGCCCTTGTGTTATCTGCAAAGAAAGCTGGTCTTAGATGTAAATAATATTTGCATCTTCAGATTCAGAGATTGCTAACTGATTGTCCACTAGGACTCTGAGATCCCTCTTACAGTTACTACTAATGAGCTAGGTACCACCTATACTATAACTGTACATTTGGTTTTTCTTGCCTAAATGTAAAACCTTACTTTTTTCACCACTGAATTTCATTTTGGTAGATAGTACCTAGTGTTCAGGTCTGTCCAGATCCTCCTGTATCCTAAGATTGTCTTATGGAGCATTCTGTCAGTTTGGTATCATCTACAAATTTGATCAGTTCATCTATCCCCTCGTTCAAATCATTGATGAAGATGTTGAAGAGCACTGGGCCTGGAATAGAGTCCTGGGGCACCCCACTACACACTTTCCTCCACGTAGCTTCAGTTACATTGAAAACAGCATGCTGAGTATGGCCAGTCAGCCAGCTACAAATCCATCTGATGGTGATGCTATCTAACCCACATTTTTCTATCTTATCAAGGATTAGGTTGTAGTCTACTTTATTAAATGCCTTACTGAAGTGCAAGTAAATTAGTGTATATCCACAGCATTCCTGTGATCCACTAATTTTGTCACTTTGTCAGAGAATGCAATAAGATTTGTCTGGCATGATCTGTTTTTGACAAACCCATGTTGGCTTTTACTAATGACTTTGTTTGCCTCTTGGGGTTCACTGATTCATTGTTTGATTATCTTTTCCAGAATCTTCCCAGTATTGAGGTCAGGCTAATAGGTCTATAATTTCCTGGATCCCATTTTCCCTCTTTTTTTTTGATATGGAAACTACTAGTAATCCTTTGTCTAGTCTATCTGTACAAGTGGTCCCTCTTTTTGGACAGCCAGAGATTACTCCAATTTGTAAGTCCTGGACCACAGGGGAAGGGGAAAGGAAAGGAGAGGAGGGGAGGGGAGGGGAGATTTGTGTTGAGGAGAGGGAAGGGGAGAGGAATCATGAGTTGGGACTTAGCCAAACTTCCTTTTTGACCATAGGGAAGATGTTCCTCTTTATGCTTGCAAAACAGAGGAATGCATTTTGATGTACTCACTCATCTTTAAGGGGAACTTCACCTAACATTTCTTTCTCCATGGCAAAAGTAGTGTTTATGCAGTTCAGCTTATCCTTCGTGTGTACTTCATTCCATTGTAGACTGGATCTCATTGGTGCCTTAACGCACTGACAAAAGGCTCCAATTTTCAGTTGTGAAAAGATAAAATGATGGAACTGCCTTCCTTCCGTGAATCCTTTCTTCTTCCTTTCTACTCTCTCAACAAGTTCAATGAGGAAATGCTGACATCAAAAAAGTAAAGTAATATTAAGACTTTCTAGATCAGGGGTGTCAAACTCAATTTCATCGAGGGCCGCATCAGCATTGCGGTTGCCCTCAAGGGGCCGGATAGGCGTGGCCTACTGGGTGGGCGTGGCTAGAGTGCATACGGCCTACTGGGTGGGCGTGGCCAGCTCTACATCGTTGGCATTGAGGGTGCCTATGGGGGCCTGGGCAGGAGTGGGACAGACCTGGGGGTCTCTGGCAGGAGGACGGTCTCTGGGCCAGGGCCAAGGCAGTGGGGGCTGTTCCCTCCCTGTTTCCAGGATGGCATCGCGGGCCACATGAAACCACTTCGCGGGCCAGATCCAGCCCCCGGGCCTTGTGTTTGACATGTCTGTTCTAGATGGAGGGAAAGGAAGAAACACAATGACTTCATCTTTGCAGATCTTTATATCTAGTCAAACAAAAACCTATTTTACTTAAACAATGCATTTTATTAAAGGGAATGTTAAAGGGAGACCCTCCTCTTGCTCTTTTTCAGATGCAGACAAATGTACCAAATGTCCTGAAGATCAACATCCAAACACCAGAAGAGTTCACTGTATTCCCAAGATTCAAAGCTACCTTTCTTATAAGGAAAATCTGGGGATCATCCTGACTTCCATTGCCTCATTCCTCTCTTTAACCACAGGCTTTGGATTGGGGATCTTCCTTAAGTTCATGGAAACACCAATTGTCAAAGCCAACAACCGGGACCTTTCCTACATCCTCCTGGTCTCCCTCCTCCTTTCCATCTTGACCTCCTTCCTGTTCATCAGCCGGCCAAGGAGGGTGACCTGCCTCCTCCGACAAACAGCCTTCAGTATTGTCTTCTCAGTTGCTGTTTCTTCAATTTTGGCCAAAACGATCACGGTGGTGTTAGCCTTCTTGGCCACCAAACCAGGGAATAAAGTGCAGAGATGGCTGGGGAAGAGCTTGGCCAACTCCATTGTCCTTTCTTGTTCTGGTCTCCAATTTGTCATTTGCACCATCTGGTTGGGAACTTTCCCCCCATCCCCTGACTCTGACATGCATTCCCAACCGAGAGAGATCATCCTACAATGCAATGAAGGCTCCGTTGCCATGTTTTACCTTGCCCTTGGGTACATGGGCTTCCTGTCAGCTATCTGCTTCATGGTGGCTTTCCTGGCCAGGAATCTCCCTGGGGCCTTCAATGAAGCCAAGCTGATCTCCTTCAGCATGCTGGTCTTCTGCAGTGTCTGGCTGTCCTTTGTTCCAGCCTACCTGAGCACCAAGGGGAAGTACATGGTGGCTGTTCAGGTCTTCTCCATCTTGGCCTCCAGTGTTGGATTGCTGGGCTGTATTTTCATCCCCAAGTGCTATATTATTATTTTTAGGCCAGATCTGAATACCAGAGAACATTTAATGTCAAAATAAAATAGAAATAAATGACTTTTGCAAATCTATTATTTTTCAAATATGTCATTTAGTAGGTCTGATTAACAGATTTTGGTCATTTAATGTTTGTTTCTTTCTTAAATCTAAATGTTGTCCTTGGCTAGAGATGACTCTAGGCAACTTACAATCAAGACAAAAGAAAACAAAAGATTAAAATAATAAATAGTAGCATTATCATTGGTTTAAAATTGACCAATATGGAAAAGAAAGGAGCAAGATGCTCATAGAGAGGAAATATTCCTCTTATTTCTAATGCTATCAGTATTTATTTTCCTTTGTATTCCTAAAGAAATCAATAGCAATACACCAAGTCTCATTTTTAGTCACAATACTGTGGATAAAATTAGTTTCCAGATGAATGGGACTGTTTGGTAGGCAAATGGAGACATAAGGAATATGGCCTTGCAGATCACAGAGACCTATGGGAAGCTTCATCATAAGATCCGCATAGCAACTTCTGAATCTGAAGATGCAATTATTATTTGTATCTAAGAGCAGCTTCCTTTGCAGATAACACAAAGGCAAGAATTAACCTGGGACTCTAGAAACAGCACAGAGAAGAGCAACAAAGATGTTCAGGGGATTGGAGGCTAAAACATATGAGGACCAGTTTTTGAAATTGGGAATGTCTAGTCTAATGAAGAGAAGGATGAGGGGTGACATGATAGCAGTGTTCCAATATCTCAGAGGCTGACACAAAGAAGAGGGAGTCAAGCTATTCTGCAAATCACCTGAAGGCAGGATAAGAAGCAGCAAATGGAAACTAACCAAAGAGAGAAGCAGCCTAGAACTAAGGAGACATTTTCTGTCAGTTAGAACAATTAACGAGTGGAACAACCTGCCTCCAGAAGCTGTGAATGCTCCAACACTGCAAGTTTTAAACAAGAGACTGGACAGCCATTTGTATGAAATGGTATAGGGTTTCCTGCAGGGAGTTGGACTAGATGAGCTCTAAGGTTCCTTCCATCATCATCATCATCATCATCATCATCATCATCATCATCATCATCA
>JAKJMR010016171.1:52797-64729 GCA_024449315.1 Daboia siamensis
CATCATCATCATCATCATCATCATCATCATCATCATCATCATCATCATCATCATTATTATTATTATTATTATTATTATTACTATTATTATTGTTGTTGTTGTTATTGTTATTATTATTATTATTATTTTCTTGTTCCTAAAATGGTTCAGCCTGGGATAAAAGCCAATCAGAGCCAGAGATCAGTGGTGGACTTTCACAAAACATTTAATGAAGTGCTTCAGTAAAATGGTCACAGCTGTTAAGGGAGCTGAGATCCCGAAAAGCAGCATAGCACAATAAATTATAGAGTTGATTTCCACAAATATGGAAGTAAGATTTCACAAAGCTATTGCTGTTTTTTGCAGTTCTACCTTGCTTTTAGTCTACATGTCCATTTGTCTATGGACATGTAGACAAATGGGGTTGAGCATACATGTCATCTCCCTCCTGTCACTACTCAACTTGCCCTAGAAATGGGGGGAGAGGGAGAACCTGGGAAAGAAATGGGAGTTTCAAGAAGCCATCCATGGACTGTGAGATCCAAGCTCATTCAAAGCAGGTGTTGGACTGAGAAGTAGAACATTCTCATCAGAAAGAGAAAGGATGTGATTGGGCAACATGAACATGTGGTGACTGTGGGTGAACTTCCAGAGGACTGGAAAAGAGCTGATGTAGTTCCCATCTTCAAAAAAAGGGGAAAAAATGGATCCAGGAAATTACAGACCTATCAGCCTGACCTCAATACCTGGGAAGATTCTGGAAAAGATAATCAAAGAATGAATCAGCAAGCACCTAGAGGCAAACAAAGTCATTAGAGCCTTGGTGGAACAGTGGGTTAATGCCTCCTTAAGTAACACCAGCTGCCTGCAATTAGTGCAGGTTTGCATCCCACCAGGCTCAAGGTTGACTCAGCCTTCCATCCTTCCGAGGTAGGTAAAATGAGGACCCAGATTGTTGGGGGCAATAAGCTGACTTGTAATAATGCCGCTTGGGTGTGTGTGTGTGAAAGCCCTAATAAGCAGGCATATACATAGAATGAAGGCTACTGCTAAAGCTTGTAAGCCGCCCTGAGTCTTCGGAGAAGGGCGGGATATAAATGGAATTAAAATAAAATAAATAAATTAGTAAGAGCCAACATGGGTTTCTCAAAAACAGATCATGCCAGAGAAATCTTATGGCATTTTTTGACCAAGTAACTAAATTAGTGGATGAGAGGAATGCTGCGGATATAATTTACTTGGACTTCAGTAAGGCATTTGATAAAGTAGATCACAACCTATCACTTGACAAGATAGAAAAATGTGGGTTAGACAGCATCATCACCAGATGGATTCCTAGCTGGCTGACAGGCTGTACTCAGCGTGTCGTGCTCAAAGGAACCACATCTACATGGAGGGAAGTGTGTAATGGGGTGCCCCAGTGCTCTCTTCTAGGCCCAGAGCTCTTCAACATCTTCATCACTGCAAAACAGCCCTGAAAGCAATTTATTCCAAACCTGAGACTACCATTGCTCAGATGATTAAATTGTGTCAGAACATTGGAACTGAATCTCATAAGACGGAACTTTTGGCTACAGCTCTTGCAGCTGTAGTTCATCCAGCCAAAGACAAAAAATGCTTTGCTTCTCATTTTACTCTGGTACAATTGCAAAGTTTTTTAGGTCATCTTAATTGGGCTAGACCATTTTTAGGGTTAACTACTGCTTTGTTGCATCCATTTTTTATTGCCTTGCAAGGTCATTTAACTCCTGATGCACAGAATCCAGTCTCCACGACGATGCGACATTGCCTTCATCAAATCAATTCTGCCCTTCGCAAAGTTAACCCCCCCCCAAGGACCAACGTTTGGTTTTCTTACAGGAATTGCCTTTTTTTCCCAGT
The DNA here is from genome assembly GCA_024449315.1 of Daboia siamensis. NCBI lineage: Eukaryota > Metazoa > Chordata > Lepidosauria > Squamata > Viperidae > Daboia > Daboia siamensis. The sequence continues at coordinate 54,658 of JAKJMR010016171.1, forward strand.
CTGCACAGGTTTCTACCCCTCTTCCTAATGCTATTACATTATTCACAGATGGGTCTCGTACCCGTGGGGTGGTTGTTTGGCAAGTTAATGGCAAATGGCAAACTAAGTTTACAGCTTCTCAAATATCCACCCAGCGTGCTGAACTTGCTGCAGTGATTTTAGCTTTTCAATTACATGATACAACTCCTTTTAATTTTATTGTGGATTCTCAATATGTTTACAATCTATTTAACCATATTGCATTTGCTTATCTATCCCCACTTTTGGACCGTAACTTGCTTTCCATATTGCTTACTTTTCAAACTCTCCTGCGTGACTGTACTGCCCCATTTTTCATTGCTCACATTCGCTCCCATACAGGTTTTATTAATGCTATTTCTGATGGCAACCACAGAGCAGATTCTGCTCTCCACTCTTTTAAGGTGGCTTCACTTTTTACCGACCCTTTGACTAGCCATTCCTATTTTCACCAGAATGCTAAATCTCTTCATGCTACCTTTAATATTCCACTTTCTCAGGCTCGTGATATTATCTCAGCCTGTCCTTCTTGCTCCTCCTCCCCCCTCTCTTTTCCCTTTGATGCTGTTAATCCAAGAGGAACTGAGGCCAATGCTCTCTGGCAGATGGATGTTACTCGTGTTCTGCAATTTTCTCCAGCTTCTTATCTTCATGTTTGCATAGATACTTATTCTGGCTATGTGTGGGTTACCCCCCTTCATGGCGAAACTGCCTCTCATGTTATTCAGCACCTTCTCGCTGCCATGGCTATCATGGGACAACCACTTGTCTTAAAGACAGACAACGCTCCTGTGTATACTTCTAATGCTTTTTCTCAATTTTGCAGCACTTGGGATATTTCTCTCCGACATGGCACTCCATACAATAGTTCAGGCCAAGCTATAGTGGAATGTGCACATCGTACATTTAAAACTTTGTTGTTTAAACATTTAAAAGAAAGGGGAATTACTCCCTCAGATCTTAAAACTTTGATTCCAGTATTGTTATTTACTTTGAATCATTTAACAATCACTAATCAAGCTTATACTCCTGCAGAGAGACATTTTAGGAAGGAGCTTCCCCTGGAATGACCACAAGTGCTATATAAGGAGCTGCCCGAGCCAACCTGGAAGGGACCAGCTGAATTGATTACTTGGGGAAAGAGGTATGCATCTGTTCTTACTCCTACAGGACCGGTATGGGTGCCTGCCAAGTGTGTGAAGCCACTCCGAGCCAAACATGAGCTGGCACCAGAGGCTGAGCAGTCCACTCCCAGAGTTCAATCCAGCCCTGACATTGAACCCGAATCCGATGGGTGAAACACCATGAAGGCGTAAAAGACCTTTGCGGCCAGCAGGAACTCAGCCACCAGTGACATGGGGAATGTTAAAAACACTCAGTGCAGATGCCCTTCCTCACCTTACTACTGCGCAGCTAAAGTGGACCCCAGAATTATTCCTGTCGGCAATTATCGTGCAACTTAACACCAATTCAGCACTTGGACTCTTGCTGTGTTTTTTGGTTTTTATTCCTTCAGCTGTAGGAATTCACGAAGATTTAGCAAATAGAGGACAATTCAATTTGCGGCTACAACTGGCCAATATTTCTGGTCAGAGTAATTTTTGCTTAAAAATGTCTACCTCTGCTCATGAAGTTACTAGCTCTTGTATTGTTCCTGTCTGTGCTCCAGCTACTATTATTCAAAATTATACTCTTTTTGCCAATTTTAATATATCTACCACCTATGATACAATGTATTCTTGGGGCTCTCCAACTTATAGACTTAGAAAAAATGCTTTTTCTATGATTACTCCAAATGTCATTCATCATGAGAATATCACTTGTGCTAGAATCATTAATTGTACACGTAGCTGTTATAATTTTGGTGATTCAGCTTTGACTAATTGTGTTAAGATTGTGAAGGTATCCTACGCTATGGATCACATTCCTCTGCCTTCAACACCAAAGATTTACACGTTATGCAAGCTTATCTCGAACATTCTGCTTCTATAATTAAACAAAAAAAAGGGAAATGTGGGAAAGGGCAGCTTTTGGCCTCCCAACCTTCAGCTTTCCCAAATGTTTCTTATCGGCCTCTACGTGAATTACAGTGATGAGCACACTCTCCTGGTTCACGTAGGGCAACATGTGGGAGGTTTGGGAAATGCTACGATAGAGTTTTCACATATATCTTGCAGTATCTTGTTTTTGTAATGATCTCATAGGCACCTGAGTAGTTCTCACTGTGTATCCAATTATCACTATGTATCCTATTTTTTGAGATTGATGGGACTTATGTAATGTTGTATTTGGTATTCTGAAAAGGGAGGTGAATAAAAGTTCAGCGGGCAGTTGCTCAAGATGTTTTTTAGTGAGAGAAGGCTGCCTGGCTGATTCAGAGCATCTCTATCGACCTGGGTCTGAATTCTTTTCTCTACATTGGACTAGATGACCTCCAAGGTCCCTTCCAACAACTACTTCTTCTTCTTCTTCTTCTTCTTCTTCTTCTTCTTCTTCTTCTTCTTCTTCTTCTTCTTCTTCTTCTTCTTCTTCTTATTATTATTATTATTATTATTATTATTATTATTATTATTATTATTATTATTATTATTATTATTATTATTATTATTATTATTATTATTATTATTATTATTATTATTATTCACTGGTCCCTGACCACAATCATCTTCTGGTTTCTTCTATTATTTAGTTGCACTTTACAAATAAATAATAGCTTTTCTCCCATGAAGAAAAATATATACTTTTATATACATGCTAAAATTATCTCATGAGAATAGAATATATCAAGAGATTTTTTAAAGGGATGTTTGGGAAAAAGCTCTCCCATCTCAATCTTTATTGCATTTTCAGAATTTGACCCCATTTGTAACTCCTCCCTTTGGGCACCTCCTTATTGACACAGTCAGAGTTTAGAAGATGATGTCTCTCCTTGTGGCCATTATCCAAATCATAGTGATTTATTTATTCTCTTGGTGCTAAACCTCAAAAGACATTTTTGATTGCTTTTAGATATCACACAAACACAGCCAAAACACACTTCCACTTTGATATGATATCAAAGCCTTTGTTGGCTAATCTATTTGCACTGGAAAATCTTGGGTGCATAAGTGGCCCTGGAGAAAGAGAGAACGTTGAAGGCTTTTAAGATAGGCAGGGGCTGCAAATGTGAAGGCTTGGCTGGACTCTGTCTGGATTAGGAAACCTTCAGATCTTCTGTCTTGAAAGAGGGCTTTGGTTTTTTCCACCTCTTTATGTCACTGTGTTTTCAAAGCAAGGCTGGAGACTACATCAGGAACTAAAGTCATGTTGCTGTTTCTCCTGCTTCTGCTGCCCCAGGAAGTTCTGACAAGTCTCAGAGCCAAATGCATCCTGACTTTGAATTGGGATGAGCAGCACCCACAGAACTATTACAAGCCAGGAGAATTTCTAATTGGTGGTGTTGTCTCTGCAACAAGGAAGAGGTTTCTGCTGATAAGCTTCAACAAATGTCCTTTGACTCATTTTTTTCAGTATGTCAAAGTTTCTGCACACAATTAGAGCCTCTCCATTCCACCCTGAATTCTAAAATTTCAACTGCCTCTCTTGCAATGAGAGATCTCTTTGATCTGCTTGTGTTTTTTTTTCTCTTCCTGTCTCATTTCATCCTTTATTCATTCTTTTCAGCTAATGAACCTGATCTGAAATTCTGAAATAAATATTCAGTAAAGATCTTCTGTTTTTATTGACTTTGAAGTAGCATCTGCTTTTCTTGACATTGTCTCAGCAGAGTTGGACTGTGGATGGACAAGAAGATGGTTCTTCTCTTCTACCACTCTCATGCCCAATGAGGTCATCAGCAAGGGTAGAAAAATGCAGAAATGTTGACTTTTTATCTGAAGTAAAAATAAGCTCAACAATTTTATTCTTTACCACCAATTAAATGAATAGACGTCAGTTCAGAACTAACTTTTCTTAAATGTTTGAATCTCATTTGAGTGAATACCAATATCCAAATCATACAATGGGTTAAATGTCAGCTAAGTCTCTATTGTGGACATGTGGTTCATATAAACATATATAAGCATTTGAAACATAAGATGAACAGATTAAATTTCAATAACTGAATGCACTATTAAATTTGGATATTAAATAAAGATAGAATTTGGGTATCTGCTATTTGGTTTACACTCTGTGATAGGTTAATATATTTTTTTAAAATAAAATATTGTATTCTTGGTATAGGACATCAGAGAAATTATAAAAAAATATGTAAGCATATTTCAGACCAACGCAGGAATTGCAAAAAACATAGGAAAACATTTTATCATGCAGGAGAGACTTGTGAGAAAACTCAGGGTTTTTTAGATACAAATTGACACAATAATGCAAAGAATTTGAAAGGGTAAAAATTGTGAAGAAACTCTAATTCTTTTTTATTGGGACTTCTGAGAAATGAATTAGATAACCCTCATAGTGGATGGATTTTACATATTGAAATCAGTGGTGGGATTCAAATATGTGAACATCCAGTTCTCTGTGTGGATGCCACTTCCGGAAGTCCATTCTGGGCCTGGGCAACAAAAAATTAGTTACCAGTTCTTCCGAATTGGGTGATTCCCACCACTGATTATAAAGGCAACAATTTTTTTGTATGCACAATAAAGGAAAAAAAAACATGGAATTCTCACAATGGATGACTAGATTGTAAAAATGTAGAATTTACAGAAATGAAAAATTATCTCTTGAAAAGAAGGATGGAAGTCAGATTTTTCTTTATTTTTACTTTTTTGCACATTTTCTTTCTTTCTCTGCTTTTCTCTTTCCTCTTTTCCTTGCAATATTTCATTTTCTCTAAAAGTTAATAAGTATAATTTTTTTAAAAAGTTATTAGAGAAAGTTAATAACTAGATGCCTAATATGCATTCAGTATCTTAAAATAAAAGAAAAATTAAAAGAATCTCAAAGTTCCATTCAGATAGGTGAGAGATTTTTGGGACATTTGAAAATGTCTCCAAACCTTTCAGGCTTAGGTGGATTTAAAAAAAACCACACAACAACAATTGTTGAAAGAAGAGTTAAATAACATGTCATTTCCATTGATTATGTCCTTATACGTTCATACTTTCAGGAAAATATCATCAGAGTACTGGAAATTGCTACCCTACCTTTTTGCAATCCAAGCAGTCAACAAAAGTCTCAAGACTTTGCTGAATGTCACCCTGGGATACAACATCTATGAGAATTATTTCAGCACACGAATGACCTCAGAGGCTTTGGTGGACCTGCTTTCGGAGGGGGAGGCCAATGTTCCCAACTACAGCTGTGGAAGGCAGAGAAACACAGTGGCTGTTCTTGAAGGGGCTGATACCGACACCTCCACCCTGATTTCAACCATGTTAGGAACTGACAAAATCCCACAGGTGGGTCTTTATTCTGAAGACCATTTCTAGAGTTGCAACTTACAGCCAGACATCCTCTTTTGTAAATAAAAAGCAAAGCTCTATTATGGAAATTGCATGAAGAAAGGATGAAGGTTCTATCAAACAGAAAAAAAAGGATCTGAGCAGACAACCCCTCCCGGGCAGACTCACAATGCAGACAGTGCACCTCTGCTGGCTGTTTGCAGCAGCCAAAGGCTTTTCTGAAGTGAGAACATAAACAATGTAAGAGCAAAATGACTAGAGATTCCCTATAAAAGGTTCTTCATTGCAAGGAGTGGAACAATTCCTCCATTTGGGCTAGATTTTGTTTTTGTGGTCTCCAAAAAAATAAAGTTTTTTTTCCCCTTTTCAGATCAACCACAGTTTTGAGTCCCACGTTCTGAGGGGTGAAATTCCTTTCTTCTACCCAATGCTCCCTGCTGAAGGAGCCCTGTACCCAGGGATGGTGAAGCTGGTCCTCCATTTCAGGTGGACCTTGGTGGGTCTCTTTGCTACAGACAGTGAGAATGGAGAAAGGTTCATGAGAACGTTGACTTCTATGCTGATCAGCAATGGCATTTGCCCAGTTTTATCACAAACCTTTTCTGCAGGTTCTTGGAAAACGAATGTAGACTGGCACTTATACCGCAGTTGGAGAAAGGTGAAAGTCTTTATTTATGGTGCAGAGACGACTTCATTCATTCTAGGTATTAGACTTTTGGATCAGATATTTGAAAGGCTTATTGAACCTCCTAGAGAAAAAGTCCTGATCACTACAGTCCGATGGGACTTCTATATTCATTTGACAACCGGAAATTTTCCTGTTCAATACATCCATAGTGTATTTTCTTTTCCTAATCAAATTGGAAAATATGGTGAGCAACAGAAATTTCATTCTTTTATAAAGCACTTTGCAGAGATGTCCTTCCTGTGTTCCTACTCCAAGGATGCCTTTTCAGTGAAAGTCTGGAGACGGTGCAGGCGAAGAGAAGAACTGCAAGCTCTCAAGAAAGAGGAGATGGATCTAATCCTGAGTGGGGACAACTATTTCATTTATAACACAATCTGGGCTGTGGCAAGGGCCTTAAATGCAGCTTATTTATCCAGACCCAAGAGGAGATTTAAAGGTGGTAAAAACTTGAAAAATGCAGTGCTGAAGGCATGGCAGGTACTTACCTTCCATTACACAGCTCTCTATAACAGTTTGGAATCAGTGTTACAATTGTGAGAACCAGAGTACGTAACTATTCTGACAAATGTTTTACTGTTTTCTGAATATAAATATTAAATTACATTCCAATTATCCATTGTTCTCCTTTCCGCATTCAAGCTATTCATCTCTTTTCTATTTCTTCTTAAAAGCTTCTTGGTAAAAATATTTTTCCACTACCACTTTCTTCTTTGATTTCTTTTTTTACAAGCAGAACCATTGCCATACAGTCCACAAAAATGGGTTGTGTATATTACACTCTTCCTATCTTGCCATTGACCTATACACCAGTTTTTTACAGTTTTGTTTCTGTGTGTACAACAGATTTCAATTTTACATTGCTGGCAAAATTTCTTCAGTATTGTTGTGTGGACAACATCCATTTCCTTTATAGTTTAACTTTGGACCACATTAATTCATGCTGGATGTATCCTTTGCTATATTTCCCTTTAGTTTTCCAGACTCTGCAGTGACAATTATGAATGAAAGAGATAAAGGATATCCTTGACCATCTTTTTTTCCAGGCAATTCTTGGTCCTTCTAAGAAGATATTTATTCTATATTCCTCATTGCAGATCCTCCAGGACAGCTCAAATGGAGGAGTCTTGCCAGAGAGCTTAATGTATCTAAGTAATTTTGCCCATTTTCTCCTCCATTCCAGCTTCATTCTTTCCTTCAAACATCTCAGTTGTATAATAATTCCATCAATGGAGTACATTTGGATGAGAATGGGGAGCTGGTAGCAGACCTGGACATTGCAAATACAGTGGTTTTCTCCAATATGTCCGTTAGCCAAGTGACAGTTGGAAGGCTATTAAGAGTGGGATCCTTGGATTTCAAGCTGATGATGAACGAGAATGCTATTGCAAAGGTGGAAATGCTGAAGGTGTGAAAAATACTTTATTTTTTTCTTTCTTTCTTTATTTGCAGAGTTGGGGCAGGGACAAACTTGGGATGTCACCTTGGTTCTCCCAGAATGGAAATATTTTTATTTTTAGTGGATGTTTAGGTTTCTATGAGAAAAATATCCTTAACTATTCTGGTTAACTTTTATTAATCTTCTGAAAGGGAGCTACATTTTAATCAAGGTATAAAATAACTCAATTTGGCAAAGCAGAAATCCATTCAATTTTCTCTTGAGTAGGTATATTGAGAATTTGAAAATTGCTGTGTGAAAAAGATTAGAAGAGAGGCTTCAAATTGAAAAAATGTAAGCCTTGAACTAGAGATGCCTAAACTTTTCTTTTTACTTCCTTTAGCATATTATGGATGCGATTTATTTCCCTCTCTCTGCCCAGCCCCTGTCCCTTTCCAGGTGTGTGGAAAGCTGCCCTGCTGGGTTCATGAAGGTGGCTCAGGAAGGGAAGCCCATTTGCTGCTACAATTGTCATTCTTGTGCAGAAGGAACCATCTCCACCATGCAAGGTGGGTGGCAGCAGGAGATAGGGGCAGGATTTGGGAAGGATCATAAATCTTGAGATTTTACATGAATGTGCATTTTGGAAGGCTTGACCAGAGTGGCTCCCACCTCTTTGACTCCTGATCAAGTTACACATTTATGTCATGGTGAATGACAAGAAATGATGTTGGAGTATAATACATTATATAGATCACGTCAACAGGCATAAAGATAAATTTTAATATTTTAATATTAATTTTATTATTTTTACTGTAATTGGGCTACAATGTTTAATTCTTTTTTAACTTTTGTACATTGTATTTTTATTTTATTTATTGCCCTGTACACCGCACTGAGTCCTTCGGGAGAAGGGCGGTATAGAAATTAAATAATAATAATAATAATAATAATTATTATTATTATTATTATTATTATTATTATTATTATTATTATTATTATTATTATTATTTGGATACAGGATGAGAGTGGGTTGTGTATAGTGGGAGATGACATATCTTGCTCTTTATCTTTTACAACACATCTTTCATGTTTCAAATTACTGTTTATGTCATTGTGAGATTTTCCAGATTTTAGAATATAATGATCAAACTTTGATTGGCTCTTTATAAGAGGATTGATTAGATTCTTGCAAGTGTCTGATGGATATTTGGGGCAGCCAGTTTCATGTTGCAACCACCAGGCAGTTTTGGATGCAATCTTCACTCTACTTTCTGTGGGTAGGAGGAGCTGGACAGCGTTATATGGTAATAATAATAAAGTTGGAAGGGACTTTGAAGATCATCTACTCAAAGCCCCTGCTCAGGCAGGAAACCCTATACTATTTCAGACAAATGAGTGTCCAGTCTCTTCTTTAAAACATCAAGCGTTGGAGCATTCACCGCTTCTGCAGGCAGGTTGTTCCACTGGTTAATTGTTCTAACTGTCAGGAAGTTTCTCCTTAGTTCTAGGTTGCTTCTCTCCTTGACTAGTTTCCATCCGTTGCTTCTTGTCTTGCTTTCAGGTGCTTTGGAGAATAGCTTGACTCCCTCTTCTTTGTGGCAGCCCCTAAGATATTGGAACACTGCTATCATGTCACCCCTCACTCTTCTCTTCATTGAACTAGACATACCAAATTCCAGCAACCATTCCTTATATGTTTTAGCCTCCAGTCCCCTAATCATCTTTGTTGCTGTTCTCTGTACTCTTACTAGAGTCGCAGGATAATTCTTGCGCTTGTATTATCTGCAAAGAAAGCTGGTCTTAGATGTAAATAATATTTGCATCTTCAGATTCAGAGATTGCTAAGTGATTGTCCACTAGGACTCTGAGATCCCTCTTAAGTTACTACTATTGAGCTAGGTACCACCTAAACTATACCTGTACATTTGGTTTTTCTTGCCTAAATGTAGAACATTACTTTTTTCACCACTGAATTTCATTTTGTTAGATAGCACCTAGTGTTCAAGTCTGTCCAGATCCTCCTGTATCCTAAGCCTGTCTTATGGAGCGGTCTGCCAGTTTGGTGTCATCTACAAATTTGATCAGTTCATCTATCCCCTCTTTCAAATCATTGATGAAGATGTTGAAGAGCACTGGGCCTAGAACAGAGTCCTGGGGCACCACACTAAACACTTTCCTCCACGTAGCTTCAGGTACATTGACAACAGCATGCTGAGTGTGGCCAGTCAGCCAGCTACAAATCCATCTGATGGTGATGCTGTCTAACCTATATTTTTCTATCTTATCAAGGAGTAGGTTGTAGTCTACTTTATTAAATGCCTTACTGAAGTCCAAATAAATTATATCCACAGCTTTCCTGTGATCCACTAATTTTGTCACTTGGTCAGAGAATGCAGTAAGATTTGTCTGGCATGATTTGTTTTTGACAAATGACTTTGTTTGCCTCTTGGGGTTCACTGATTCATTATTTGATTATCTTTTCCAGAATCTTCCCAGTATTGAGGTCAGGCTAATAGGTCTATAATTTTCTGGATCCCATTTTTCCCTTTTTTTTTTTTTTTATTGAAAAGTTTTTCAGTACATTTT
>JAKJMR010016179.1:0-18405 GCA_024449315.1 Daboia siamensis
TCTATAGTCGGCAGTTCTTCCTTCTTCCAGTATTGCCCTATTAAAAGTCTCGCTGCCGTAAAAGAAACAGTTCTTTAATCACTGCCCAAGTTCCCCCAAAAGCTCCCACATAAGCTGGCAAGAGTTCAATAAATGCACAGACAGGCAAGAGAGATAACACAAAAACAGAACATAAATAGTCCTTTTAACTCTCGGCTTGCCTGCAGTCTGTAAGGAAAGACTCAGAAATGTCTTCTGTGGTTGTGAAGCAGGAAACCGACCAGTCCAGATTTCAAAGTGTCCAGGTTAGGCAGGAGCACAATTCACTATATCCAGATAACATGTTTGTTCCTGGCAAATGCCCCATCCCACAGCGTCTCCTTATATCTTAGTCCCCAGGTGTGCCTTGTGAAGTGCGGCGGGACGCTCTCCTCTCGAGCAATTGAGCCTGCCTCCGTTGTTCTCTCTGCTCTCCTTGCTCTAGGATCAGATGGGGGGGGCTTACTCCTCGCCTGCACTATGCCTTTCCTGTTCTGAACCTGAAGGGCCCTGGCCTGCCTCAGCCTGCTCTTCTCTACAGTCCTCTGAAGCCACAGACACCCCTTCCTGGGCCTCAACAAAGCACTCCATATCTTCCTCAGAGTCAGGTTCAAATGGAGGCATGACAATTCCTGCATCACAGTTGGCAGACTCAGTTTGGCTAAAGGGTCCTGAGTTCTTGGATCGTTCAGATAGCCAGATGTCAGAGAAACCAGAACATCACGAGCTTCTAGACCAGGGGTGTCAAACTCAATTTCATTGAGGGCCGCATCAGCATTGCGGTTGCCCTCAGGGGGCCGGGTGGGCATGGCCTACTGGATGGGCATGGCTAGAGTGTGTATAGCCTACTGGGTGGGCATGGCCAAGCTCTACATCATTTGCATCAAGGGTGCCTATGGGGGCCTGGGCAGGAGTGGGACAGATGTGAGGGTCTCTGGCGGAAGGAGGGTCTCTGGGCCAGGGCCAAGGCAGTGGGGGCCGTTCCCTCACTGTTTCCAAGATGGCTTCACGGGCAACATGAAATCACTTCGTGGGCCGGATCCGGCCCCTGGGCCTTGTGTTTGACATGTCTGTTCTAGACCCAGAACAAGATGACGACGTTCAACCTCAGGTACCCATCAGACCACTCAAACAGAACGAGAAAATGAACGCCATCTGCTTGTCAATAAGGATTAAGGAGATAGAGAAACCATCTCCTAATCATTTCCTAGAACCGACTCGCTTCGAACACTTCTCCAGATGGAGACCTCTCGTAGTGGGTGCAGCAGTGATTGTTCATTTCCTGCATTGCGAGATGAGCTTCCCAGACAGCTACAGGTGAAACTCGAAAAATTAGAATATCATGCAAAAGTTCATTTATTTCAGTAATGCAACTTAAAAGGGGAAACTAATATATGAGATAGACTCATTACATGCAAAGCAAGATAGTTCAAGCCGTGATTTGTCATAATTGTGATGATTATGGAGTACAGCTCATGAAAGCCCCAAATCCACAATCTCAGAAAATTAGAATATTACATGCAATCAATAAAACAAGGAGTATACATAGAATAATATCGGACCTCTGAAAAGTATAAGCATGCATATGTACTCAGTACTTGGTTTGGGCCCCTTTTGCAGCAATTACTGCCTCAATGCGGCATGGCATGGAAGCTATCAGCCTGTGGCACTACTGAGGTGTTATGGAAGACCAGGATGCTTCAATAGTGGCCTTCAGCTCTTCTGCATTGTTCGGTCTCATGTCTCTCATCTTTCTCTTGGCAACACAGACTGTGGAAACTTCACACTGGACTTCAAACATCTTGCAGTGTGTGCCTCTCCATTCTTCCTCCAGACTCTGGGTCCTTGGTTTCCAAATGAGATGCAAAAGTTGCTCTCATCAGAAAAGAGGACTTTGGACCACTGAGCAACAGACCAGGTCTGTTTTTCTTTAGCCCAGGTAAGACGCTTCTGACGTTGTTTGTTGTTCAGGAGCGACTTGACAAAAGGAATACGACACTTGAAGCCCATGTCCAGGATCCGTCTGTGTGTGGTGGCTTTTGATGCACTGACTCCAGCCTCAGTCCACAACTTGTGAAAGTCCCCGACACTTTTGAATGGCCTTTTCCTGACAATCCTCTCCAGGCTGCGGTCATCCCTGCTGCTTGTGCACCTTTTTCTTCCACACTTTTCCCTTCCACATAACTTTCTATTAATGTGCTTTGATACAGCACTTTGGGAACATCCAGCTTCTTTTGCAATTACCTTTTGAGGCTTTCCCTCCTTATGGAGGGTGTCAGTGATGGTTTTCTGCACAACTGTCAGGTCAGCAGTCTTCCCCATGATTGTGATTCCTACTGAACCAGACTGAGAGACCACTTAAAGCAGACATGTCAAACAGAAGGCCCGGGGGCCAGATCCGGCCCGCGAAGTGGTTTCATGCGGCCCGCGAAGCCATCCTGGAAACAGTGAGGGAACGGCCCCCACTGCCTTGGCCCTGGCCCAGAGACCCTCCTTCTGCCAGAGACCCTCAGATCTGTCCCTCTCCTGCTCAGGCCCCCATAGGCACCCTTGATGCGAACGATGCAGAGCTGGCCACGCCCACCCAGTAGGCCATACGCACTCTAGCCACGCCCACCCAGTAGGCCATGCCCACCCACACCACACCCACCCGGCCCCTTGAGGGCAACCGCAATGCTGATGCAGCCCTCAATGAAATTGAGTTTGACACCCCTGACTTAAAGGCTCAGGAACCCTTTGCAGATGTTATGGCTTAATTAGCTGATTAGAGTGGGACACTTTGAGCCTAGAATATTGCACCTTTTCACAATATTCTAATTTTCTGAGATTGTGGATTTGGGGTTTTCATGAGCTATAAGCCATAATCATCACAATTATGACAAATCACGGCTTGAACTATCTTGCTTTGCATGTAATGAGTCTATCTCATATATTAGTTTCCCCTTTTAAGTTGCATTACTGAAATAAATGAACCTTTGCACGATATTCTAATTTTCCGAGTTGCACCTGTATGCCTGTTAGATTCCAGGCAGTGAATAGTTCATTTTTGTTAGAGGAGTGTGGAGGTAGTGTATGTGTGTCTATCTGTTTTGTGTCTAATAACAATAAACAAAAAGGCCTTATTTAAAAACAAACATACAAAAAGAGATTTGGAACAAGGAGCTCATTGGCTTGTGAACAGCTCCTGAAATTATAATAGTGATTGGTTTGCCTGGAGAAAGTAAGAAATGAAATTTTTGTATGTGACATTTTTTATGGAAGCAGTTGGAATGGACGTGAATGAGTTAATTTGCTGATGTGTATATATGTGTGTGTTAGCCCTCAAAACCCACCCACCCCCACCCCTGTCCAAGTCTGTGAAAGGAACAGTAAATTGCTGATTTTATTGTTGTAAAAGAAAAAAGAAAATGGATAGCAAGTGTTTGCCTGTGAAGAGTTTTATGGGGGATCTGTGAGTGAATTTATGGAAAATGCATGTGAAGGAGAGCAAAGTTTTTTTTTAGTGGTGAGATTTTTGTAAAATTTCTTTTACTTTTTTTTTCCTGTCTCTTTCCCCCCACACCACTGTGTTACTTTAAGAGTGAGAGAGAGAGAGAGAAGAAGGGGGGGGGGGCTGGTAGTTTTAACTAGTTTTTTTCTCTGCTTAGAATACCAGTTTGAGGAAGGGGGGTGGATGTGAAATTTAATGCCCACTCTTCCAGTTTCAGCTTGCATTTTTTTTACTCGAAAGAGGAGAGATTAGTTGTTGGACATTTTTTTTTGAAATTGAGTTTTAGCTAGACATATATATTCATCAACCAAATGAAATTACTTTGAATTGTTTTGCTTAGATTTGTAAGGTTTAACCTACTTAATGAAAATTTGTTTCCATCTGATTGGAATCTGATTAAATTGGAATTTGACTAACTTTATATTAAAAGCAATATTAAAGTTTGATATAGGATTATTTCAGTAACTCAGAATATCTTATTAAGCTTGTTTATTTATTTATTTTTGTAGAGTTGCTTTTTGTTGTTGTTTTTATTTTTATGTTTTTATGTCTGTGTGCAGGACACACTGATAGAAAATAATACCTAAGAGAATTGAAGGAATTGTAATTCAGCCCTTGTTTAAAACAAAGGAGTTGAGAAAATTTTTGGGATTATATATGAGCTATGCTGTTTTGATTAAAGATTTGTATGCAAAACTGTTAGAAAAGGAGCCTAATGTTAACAAGCTCTAACAGAGTTTGGTGAGCGCTCCTTTGTTGGCTCTTCACTAGGTAATTTGTTTGTAAATATAGGCAAAGGAATGGCTTGGAGGAGGTTTTGATCCAGAAGTGGGGGGAAAGAGGCAGCCAGTAGCATTTTTGTCTAAAATTGACATTTGGGGAAGTCTTGGTGGTTAGCATTTCTTATTAAGTGTGGGTAATTTTAAATCAGAAAGCCAAAATGAGGTAACCACTTGTTCATAGCAAAGTAGCTGGGAAAACAAAAACAAAAAGACAAAAAGAAAGACATAATGAAGGTGCAATAGTAGATGGGGAGGAAGAAAATGTGAGTGGAAGCTGGGAGAATTTCCCTCCCTTGGTCAGCACTAACCTGTGGATTTTATGCTTTACAGCAGGCTCTGAGGTTGTTAATAAGGGAAAAGGAGAATATACACTGACTCCAAGTATGCTTTGGAGAAGAGAAATGTAGAAGATTGATTAATACTGAAGAGAAAGAGTTGGCTTATGTAAAGTTGATAGAAGATGAAGAAAAGACAAGTTAGGCCAGAGTGGCAGAAGAGAAGGGAAGGAATGGATAATAGAAGGAAGAAACAGGAAAGTTGCTTTTAAGTTGGTTTGCATGCAAAATTGCTGGAGCTCAAACGTGTGAATTGTATGCCTTAACACAAGCCTTAGAATGTTGAAGGAACAAGAAAGTACTATAGAAATATGGAAAGAGAGAAACATGGGAAGTAGAAGAAAGTGAGAGGTGGATGTTGCAAGATGGGAGACAGATATTGAAAAGAAAGAAAGAAAGAAAAGAAAAAAAGAAAGAAAAACAAGTAATAGCTAGGACACAGAAGCAGCCACTGAAGGGTTGTCGCAAGGTATGATTGATACTTTTCTAAAACAGGATGGTTGTACTTATACTTTAGTTAAACAAATCTGTGATAAATATATGATATGTAAACAAGTAAATAAAAAGCTCTATAGTATTTAATGGTGAGGCTATTTCAATGCGTTCAAATTGAATTTAAATTACCTCAAGTGGGGGAAGTTCCACAATATGAAACTAATGACATGTTTATAAAGGATTAGATACTGGGGCTGTTTTCTGCTTTGTCTTTTCTCAGGAAACAAGGATTGTTAGCCCAGACACCTCCATTGGACTTTGCTGTCCACAAGTTTCAGCCTGGTGATTGGGTCCTGATAAAAAGCTGGCATGAAGAAAAACTTACTCCAGCCTGGGATGGTCCCTACCAAGTCCTCCTAACAACTGAAACAGCAGTTTGAAAGAAAGAAAAAGGGTGGAGCCAAAAGAGTGGAAAATAATTCCTGGAGAAGACTGTGAATAAAAATTACCAAAAATCCTTAGCCCTATCTACCACCGCATTAAAGTCCCCCAAGAGACACATCTGCTCATACTCCAGATCTAATATTTTCCGATATATTTTCTGGAAAAAGTCTCCCTGATTATTATTAGGTGCATATATGCCTACCAGTAACACTTTGCTTCCCACCATTTCTATCTCCAGCATCAGGCTTCTCCCCTCCAGGTCCGCCCATAATTCTTTAGGACACAAGTACTCCTTAACATACATTGCTACACCTTTCTTTTTCTCCTCAGCAGATGCTACAAATAATTTCCCTAGTTTAGAGTAACTCAACAAATTAATTTGGCTTTTCTTAATATGAGTTTCCTGAAGGCATAATACATCAGCTCCACATTTCCTTAATCTAGTTAAGATATTTTTTCTCTTAACAGGAGCATTGAGACCATTAACATTGAGTGTCAAAAAATTCACCCCTTGACACATCCTTACTTACGTGGGGCCTTAGATTTGGTAGTCTGTCTAGTTACCCTCTTATATTCTTCTCCCTTTCCCTGCTTGCGTGCACCTGTGCTCCCATTTCTCCATCCGCTTCTCCATATTATCAGAGTCCTTTTCTACTGTTTTAATTCGCTCTTCATGCGTATCCAGAGTCACCTGGACTGCACCCAATTTTCCTTTAATTTCCTTCATTTCCTCTCTCAGCCTTCAAGCTGTCAAAATTCCTCTCCATTATGTCCTGCATATTTTGTAACATTGTATAAATCCCTTGAATTGTAGCAGATTTTTCTGTCGCTGGTAGGTTATCCATCGACTTCCTAACCCCTGGTGGCGTCGTAACCGGAGAGGCCGCTGCTGTCAAGGTAGGGGCCTTCCTTAAGGTTTTAGTTGACGTTGTCGTTAAAGACATTTCAGTTTGTCCCAGGAGGTTTCTCCACACTACTGTACACCACAGGTTGACTCCTTCCCAGAAACTTTATCACAAACCCCGTACTTCCTTCTAATAATTTCACTTCTGCTCTTTAGGTAGAAAAAAAAAAGAAAGTCACATCAATATCCGTCAGTTTCTATAAGTCCGCAAAGCAATACACTAACTTTTTCAGGGAAGAGAAAGCTTCCACCAATCATGTCATATTCGTAGACAAGTCCATTTAAGCCTCTAATCAGCATACACGGCAGCAAAAGACAAAAGGGGTAACAAAAAAGAAAAAAGAAAAGAAAGAAAGAAAAATATTTGTTGCCAAAACCACCCCCGATAACTGGCTGCCGCTCCTTTCACTTCTGCTTAGCACCCCGCCGGCGCGCTCACTCAGAAAGTCTTTAAACTAACTTCCACTCTTTCTCACTTCCCTGCTTTTCCTCAAACTGCTGAGTCATTGGCTTTGGGGCTGCCAAACTGCGGCCCTGTTTCAAGCCTCTGGATCCTCGGGGTGCTTTCCTTTTTCCAGCGAGGTGATTGCATCACACCTCGCCTCCAAAGATGCCCCCTCCACTTCTCCCAGCCTCTCCAGGGCTGGAAACGGCAGAATATCGCCGCAGGAGGCCTGAAAAACAACAAGAGGCTCAGCCGTCTATCGACTCTCCTCCCAAGGCAGCGCCATCTCGGACTCCAGCTTTAAAAAAAAAGAAAAAGAAAATAGCACGTCAGATTAGGGTGGCAAGGCAGAACTATTTTGAATATGCCAATAAACCAAGGAGATGGCTTAGCTATAGAATAAGGAAAGAGAAAGAAAGTAGAAGAATTGAGCAGTTAGAGGATAAGAGGGGGACACTGATAGGGGATAAAGAAGGGATAGAAAAGATAGCGATTGAGTTTTTTGCAGAATTATATCAGGAAGAAAAGGTTCCTGAGGAGAGGATTAAACAACACCTGACGGAGTCAGACCTTCCTAAGTTATTTCCTAATGAGAAAGAGGCCTTAGATCAGGAGATAACAATAGCAGAAATTGAAAAAGCGGTCAGACAACAGAAATGTCAAAAAAACCCAGGCACTGACGGAATTCCTGCAGAATTGTATAAGGTATTAGTGGAATCGTTGGGAAAACATTTGAAAGATCTATTTAACGAAATTTTGGATGAGGCTATAGTCCCGCAAACTTGGTTGGAGGCAAATATTAGTTTGATTCCTAAGGATGACTTCCCTTCGAAGCATATTAAAAATTATAGGCCAATATCCCTTCTTAATTCAGATTATAAAATATTTGCAACAATAATTGCAGATAGATTAAAAATTTACTTAAACCAATTCATACATACAGACCAGAATGGGTTCCTTCCCACTAGACAAATAAAAGATAATCCCAGAATTATATTAAATGTTCTCGAGTATTATGAAAGCCGATCAGATAAACAATTAGCTTTAATATTTATCGATGCTCTAAAAGCATTTGATAGGGTTAATTGGGATTTCCTGATGTGTCAGTTGGAACATATGGAGTTTGGGGCTAAATTCTGTAATATGATTAAAGCAATCTATACTAAGCAGGAAGCGAGACTGTTGATAAATGGGAATTTAACTGACAAATTTGATATCTGTAAGGGCACTAGGCAGGGTTGTCCACTCTCCCCACTTTTATTTATCCTAACCTTAGAACCCCTACTGAGAATAATAAGGAAAGATGAGGAGATTACTGGGCTTCAGATAAGAGACCAAATTTATAAACTGCAGGCGTTTGCAGATGATATGGTCTTCGTTTTGGAAAACCCTCTGGAATCCAGCACGGCATTACTAAAAAGGATTGAGGAATTTGGAAACGTGGCTGGTCTAAAAGTAAATAAAGATAAGACAAATATATTGACGAAAAATCTTTCAAATAGAAGTAAACAGATGTTAGAGGACACTACAGGGTTTAAAATCGTGAAGAAGGTGAAATATTTAGGAATCTGGTTGACAGGAAGATGTTCAAGTATTAGGGAGGATAACTATTCTAAATTACTGATACAAACAAAAATGGACCTGGGAAAATGGGGTAGGATACAGTTGTCATTATTAGGAAGGGTAGCCATGGTAAAATCTTATGTTTTGCCGAAATGGAATTTTCTTTTTCAGACAGCACCAGTTAAACTTTCGCTGAAATTTTTAAAAGAGTTAGAGGGGCTAGTTTCTAGATTTGTTTGGCAGGGGAAACGGCCCAGGATTGGGAAAAAAATGATGCAAGAAATTAAGGAAAGAGGGGGCCTTGGCCTACCGAACTGGGAACTTTACTATCAGGATGCCCTCTTAGTTTGGGGCAAGGAATGGATAAGTCTAAGGAATAATCGATTGCTGAGTTTGGAAGGATTTGATTTGCTGCAGGGATGGCATGCAGCTCTTTGGTGGGAAGGTACTCCTCCAAGCAAACAGTTTACTCGCCACTACATAAGGGATATACTGATTCGGAATTGGGATAAGATAAGGGCTAAGTACTATGCGCAAATTCCATGTTGGTTATCAACCTTGGAAGCCTTGACCCATCCGACCCTACTCAAGAAGGGAAGAAGACCAACTTATAAAGAACTTTTAGATAGCGGGGGAGAACTCAAAACACGACAAGATCTGGCTCAGCAAGGGTTTCAACTGGAGTGGTGGGCCTACCTGCAGATCCAGTCAAGGTATAAGAAGGATAAGGAAGGAAGGGGTATTTATCTGAATCTGCAGGAATTAGATAAGATTCTGCTGGGCCCGGAGAAAGGGATGATATCTAAGTGCTATAAATTGCTGCTAACTAGGGTAGTAGGGGAGAAGGTGGTAAAAGATGCGATGATTGCCTGGGGGAAGAATTTTGGTTATGCACTTCCACTTGAGAAATGGGAAGAGATTTGGTGGACTAATATGAGGCTGGTGGTTTCCACGTCATATAAGGAGAACATATACAAAATGCTTTATAGATGGCATCTCCCTCCGGCTAGACTTTCCAAAATGTTCCCCGGATTGTCGGCCGATTGTTGGAAGTGTGGTAAAGGGATTGGCACATACTATCACTTATGGTGGACATGTCCGGAAGTGGTTAGATATTGGATGAGGATCCAAAAATGGATAGAGGAAATCACAGGGTGTTCAGTTGATCTCAAACCAGAGACATATCTGCTTGGCTCCAGGCCTGGAAATATTAAGAAGGAAATATGGTATTTGGTTTTACATATCTTAATGGCAGCAAGGATGGGGTATGCTCAATTTTGGAAGGCAAATCATACCCCGCCGGATGAAGTTATAATTAGGAGAATACTTGATTGTGCAGAAGCAGACACATTGACCAAGAAGTTGAAGGGTAAAGAAGAGACACCAGCATTTCTATCATGGAATAAATGGTATATTTGGATGGATAAAAGATTAAAGAAATGAGGGTGGCTTGGAGGTTGGTCAAAAATGAAGTGATATAGTCATTGTTAATGAATAAGCTTTGGAGTCGGATGGTTATAAGAGACTTAATGAGTGGAATATAATTTTTAGTTTAGAAGTAGCTATAATGTGAAATTTTTGAAATGGTTTTCAATTTTTTGATTTCTTCATTTTTTGTATATTGTAAATGTGTTTTTTTTTTTGTCTTTGTTGGTGTATGGTGTGTTTTTAACACGAAATGTAAATAAAGATTCATTAAAAAAAAATTACCAAAAACTGATGTGATCATTGTGGGATGAACAGTCTGGGTTTTGTTTGTGATTTTTCTCATTGCAGGAGTAGCAGCTTTCTGGCTTTTTCGATTTGAGTGGTGGCCTATGCTGTACTATCCAAAGGATTCCAGAAGAAGCTGTGGACCTCCACATTCTACAAATCCTTACATAATATGCTGGTTCTGTGATTGCAACTGTATCACTGAATGTTGTTGTTGTTATCACTGTTGTGATTATGGACCTATGAAGAATCTTGTAATAGTGGAAGATTGGTTATAAATGTGTAAAGGTCTGACACTAAAAGAGCCTTTTTATCCCACATACCCAATTATAGGAGAGACTGAAATTGAGACAGTGGAAACACAACCTGACCTAAATTCAGTTATATTGGGAGATAGTGATATTCAAATTCCACTGGAGGATATAGAATGGATAGATTTAAGGTGTATACAGGCTAATCAAACATATATTGGGACAATTAAGGTAAGGGATGCGGTTTTGTACCAAGTTACATTGAATACTACTGATATCACATTTCAGGTTGATGCTAATGCTGATAAACATATTAGCATGTTGACAAAAAAAAATCAAGACCTTTGGGGTTTCAAAAATGGAAACATGTGCCCAGGATGGAGTAATATATGATGGACCCAAGATAAGAAAGAAAATATTTTGGACTTCCAGGTGGCAAGGCGCCGCCGAAGAGAGCCGTTTTCGGGCTGTCCGCTCCACGACTTTGTAGAACCGCTGAAAACAGCGCCGATCAGCTGTTTCGGTGGTTCGGAAGCCCCCTCCTTGGGAGAAGAGGAGGGGGTGAGTACCCAGGTAGGGGTAGAGCTCTCCAGGGCCGCCAGAGCTTAAAGTTCTGGCGGTTGAAGGATCGAGCCCCCCAGAAGCCTGGATTTGCTCCGGGCTGCGCAGCGTTTCTGCTCCGTGCTTTTAGGAGCAGAACAAGGCGTTCGCAACCATCCCTGCTAGCAGGAAAGGATTTTGGAAAACGAGGATGCAGGCAGAGCGATACAGGAGATTAAGGTGAAAGTGGTCTTTTGATCTTTGGCTCAATTGACTTTGTAAACTTTGAAAGTGAAAGTGCGCAGTAAGTAACAGTGGGGGAAAATGGCGGCTAAATCTTCCAAAGTTATTAGAAGTGTGGGGGCTTCCCCGCTGCAGCAGTCTTCGTTGCAAGCTTTATTGCCCCCTGCACCTCCACCTTCGCCTGCTCTGACAGTTAAAGTTTTGCAAGATGCTTTGGAAAAGCAT
This sequence comes from Daboia siamensis, assembly GCA_024449315.1. NCBI lineage: Eukaryota > Metazoa > Chordata > Lepidosauria > Squamata > Viperidae > Daboia > Daboia siamensis. The sequence goes on from JAKJMR010016179.1 coordinate 11,389, forward strand.
TCACAGCAAATAGCTGAGATTATAGATGAAAAGCTGGATGAGAAGTTAACAGAAAAACTAGTTGAAGTTATGGATGAAAAGCTGGATGAGAAGTTAACAGAAATAAGGGCGGACATTTTGCTTGCATTTCAAGGCATGGCAATATGTATTGAACGCTTGGATGAAAGAGTGGAAGATCTCAGCCAAAATAATATTAAATTAGATGCAAAAATGTTAGAGACTGAGAATGTGGTGGATAAAATTGATAGTGATTTGATCTTGGTGCAGTACCACGAGATGGACTTTGCTGTTAGAATCAGAGGCCTGAAAGAGAATCCTAAAGAAGATCTGAAGGAAATAGTCTCTGAGGCTCTGGAAGAGGTGCTGGGATGGCCAGCAGATGGAATTGCGGGAGACATAGATAAAATCTTTCGTGTCAATTCGTGGATTGCAAGACAAAGGAAATTACCTAGAGATGTGGTTGTTTATTTTACAAAGAGAGCAATTAGGAATGAAGTTATTCAAGCTTCTTACAATACTAAGCTTGTAATTGCAGAGCAAGAAGTTCTGGTTTTAAAAGAGATCCCTCCAAAAATTTTAAGGAGAAGAAAGGAGTTTGCTTTTTTAGCACAAGAACTCAGGCGACGTGATATCAAGTTTAGATGGGAGATACCAGTGGGTATGGTGGTGATGCATGAAGGCACGAGACATCGTCTTATTACAGTGATGCAAGCACGTGACTTTTATAGTAATGTTTTAAAAGCAACCCCCATACCACTTTTGGAATCTACAAAGAAGAATGGTGAGGGAAAGCCTCAAGGTGCTGAAGGAACAACACAAACAGATGAGAAAGCTACAGGAGTGGATCAAATTTCAGCATTATCGGAAGAAGCAAGAGACCAGAGGATTACGCGTGCTGCTTTGAGACAAATGAGACGCGAGCAAGAACAGGATCAGCAGAAAGTTATGGAACCTCCAAAGTGTACCTATAGCGAAGCTGTGGGAGGGGCGTGGCCTAAGAATGTTAAGGGGATCCTGGAAGACGCGCTCCAAAAGCTTCGGGTCGCTAAGGATGGCGACTAAGTTTCTAACTTGGAATGTCAATGGTTTAAATTCACCACAGAAGAGAAAGAAAATTTTTCAATATTTAAAACAATTTAAGACTGATGTTATTTGCATACAAGAAACACATATTAGAGTTATGGACCAAAAGTATTTATTAAATTCAAGATTGGGCACACAATTTATTGCTTCTGCAATGAATAAGAAAAATGGAGTGGTTATTTATGTCAAGAACACTATTACAGCGGAGTTAATTGAAGCAGATAAACAAGGAAGATACGTTATAGTAGATTTGTTAATAGAAGGCAAAAAAACGCTTTTGGTTGGATTATATGCTCCTAATCAACAACAAGCTGACTTTTATAGTTTATTACACAGCAAGATTACTCAATTGGATTATAAATCTTTTATTTTTATGGGAGACTGGAATGGTGTTTTGAATGTACAAATGGACAAGAGTGGCTCTTTTAGAAGTACTCCAATTCATGCTAAATTGCCTAAGTCTTTTTTCGATAAGATGGATGAATTGGAGCTGCGAGATATTTGGAGAGAAAGAAATTTACAAGAAAAGGATTATACCTTTTTTTCTGATAGACATCAATCTTTTTCTAGGATTGATTTTATATTAATCACTAATGATTTTTTTTCTAGGGTTAAGAAGATAAAGATTTGTCCAAGAACTATGTCTGATCATAGTCCAGTCTGGTTAGAGATTGATAAGGACAACAGAGATAGGCATTCCTGGCGTTTAAATGAGAACCTGTTTAGAAATCAGGAAAATCTGGAAGAATGTAAAAAATAGATGAAGGGTTTTTTTGAAATTAATATGTATAAGGGTACTTCTATGGAAATGGTTTGGGATGCAAGTAAGGTGTACATGAGAGGTGTGTTAATATATTTGAATAATAAATATAGACGTAATTTGGAATTTAGGAGGAAAGAATTAGAGAATGAGATTAGGGAAAAAGAAAAGGCCTTAATTTTGAATCCATCGGATGTGAAGATTAAAGAGGTTATTAATTTATTAAGGGGACAATTTGATAAGTTGATGGCTGATCAGGTGGCAACTAATTTACGGTTTGCCAGACATAATACTTTTTGTAATGCCAATAAACCAGGTAGATGGTTAGCTTATATGCTAAGGAAGAAGCAAAGGGCTTCTAATATAGACAAAATAGAATATAAGGGTAAGGTTGTGTATCAACAGAATCTTATTAAGGAAACTTTTGTTGATTTTTATTCTAAATTATATGTTAGAGATAAGATTAATGAAGCAGATATTGATGCATATTTGAGGAACCTCAGTATTCCGGTTCTTACGCAAGAACAAAAGGAAGAGATGAATCAACTGATAACTGAGGAAGAAATTCTTTTAGCAATTAAACAATTGAAAGTGGGTAAAGCACCAGGTACGGATGGTTTGACTGCTGTGTACTATAAAAATTTACAGTCTGAGGTGATAAAGCCATTAAGGGAATTGTTTCAAACAATTCAAAAGGGAGGAGGGGTGCCTCCGTCTTGGAAAACTGCTTTTATTTCTTTGATTCCGAAGGAAGATCAGGATGTCACTCAAGCAAGAAACTATAGACCAATATCACTTTTGAATACGGACTACAAGATATTTGCTAAGGTCTTAGCTAACAGACTGATGAGGGTATTGCAACAGGTAATTCATGGTGATCAAACTGGGTTTATAAGTGGTAGACAAATGAAAAATAATGTGAGGCATATAGTTGACTTGTTGGAATTTTTGGAAAGAAACAACCAGATCCCTGCAGCACTGATTTTTCTGGATGCTGAAAAAGCTTTTGATCAACTGGATTGGCAATTCTTGATGAAAGTATTAGATAAAATGAATTTTGGGGATAAATTTTTACAACCAATTAGGGCATTATAGCAAAAGCAAACAGCCCGAATAATAGTCTGACCAAAGTATGCAATATTGAAAAGGGCACAAGGCAGGGGTCCCCGTTATCACCTTTATTATTTGTTTTAACACTGGAGATATTATTGATTAAAATACGGAATTCGGAAAAAATCAAGGGAATTCAAATAAGAGATCAGGATTATAGATTGAGGGCATTTGCAGACGATCTGGTTGTTACGGTGACACAGCCAGAAAATTCTGTTGTGGAATTGATGGAGTTAATAATGCAATATGGGAAAGTTTCTGGATTTAAGGTTAATATACAAAAAACTAAAATGTTATCTAAAAACATGACAGTATTACAAAAGGCTGTTTTAGAAAGGTTAACTGGATTTGAAATTGTTAAAAGGGTTAAATATTTGGGGGTATATCTGACACCCTCAAATGTAAAGTTATATAAAAATAATTATGAAAAGCTATGGGGTAAAGTTCAAAAAGAATTGGACAGCTGGAAAAAATTACAATTGTCATTATTGGGAAGAATTGCAGCAGTGAAAATGAATGTTTTGCCAAAATTTCTATTTTTGTTTCAAATGATACCTATTCTTAAAAAGGATTCAAACTTGGAGGAATGGCAAAAGGGTATTAATAAATTTGTCTGGGCAGGGAAAAGGCCACGGGTTAAATTCAAGATTATGCAGGATATGCGTGAAAGAGGTGGTCTCAAAATGCCCAATTTTAAATTATATTATGAAGCTGCTGCATTATCAGCGATAAGCGATTGGATTAACTTAACACAAGGGAGATTATTAAATCTTGAAGGTCATGATTTGTTATTTGGCTGGCATGCATATTTATTGTATGATAAGAAGGTAGATAATGTGTTTAAGGTGCATATTTTAAGACATGCTTTGTTGCGAGTTTGGAAAAAGTATAGACATAAGTTAAATTATAAGATACCTTTATGGGCAATACCGAAACACGCAATAGAGAACATAAATGTTGGGTTCAAACATGATGTGACTACATATAAGGAAATCTTAAGTTTGGAGAGGAATGTATGGTGTTTGAAGCCGTATAACTTTTTACGAGGAGAAAAGATTGTTCAAACCTGGTTTCAGTATGGGCAACTACAGGCCAGGTGGAAAGAAGATCAGAAAATTGGTTTTTCAATGATTGATGATAATCTGGTAAAGCAAATTAGAAATCAGGGTCCAGCACATATCAAACGGATATATCTTGCATTGATAGAAATTGATTCAGAAACAGAAATTGTTAAAGATTGTATGATAAAGTGGGCACGGAACATTCAGGAAGTTATTACAATGGATACTTGGGAAAAGATTTGGGTGAGAAACGTAAAATTTACACAAGCTCAAAATTTAAGAGAGAACTTTTATAAAATGTTTTATAGGTGGCATTTAGATCCCAAAAAGTTAGCAAGTATGTATCCGAATTATCAGCCTAAATGTTGGAGATGTGGTGGCGAAGACACAACGTACTTTCACATATGGTGGACCTGTAAAAAGGTTAAAGCATTTTGGATTAAAATCTGGTGGAATATGCAGAAGATATTTAAGAGAAGGATAAAGTTTTGTCCGCAATTGTTTTTACTGGGCATTATTACTGATACTACTGTTGTGGACATTAAGCTGATGTTGAACTTAATTACGGCAGCAAGACTTTTAATAGGGCAATACTGGAAGAAGGAAGAACTGCCGACTATAGAGGAATGGACTTTAAAAGTTTCTAACCTGGCGGAAATGGCAAAGATTTCAGCGTATCTGAAAGACCATTCGCAACAACGATATATTGTAGAGTGGAAAAAATGGATTGATTAGATCCAGAATAAATATGGGACTAAAAAGTTTCATTTAGCATTTGAATAAGTATTGATGGGACATTTATATTGCTTGTAGTCATTTTATAAGAGCTAAAGTGCGATAGACCTAATAGTTTATTGTTGTTAGCATATGGTAGTTTATGATTGTTTTTTACTTTTATACCTTGTATTTAGCTCTGGGAAGTCGGGGAGGGGGGGAGGGGGGGAGGGGGGAGTGTTGGGTTGGGGGGGGAAGGGAGGGGGGGGTTGGGGAGGGGTTGTTTTGTTAAAGATAAAATGTATTGAAAAACTTTTCAATAAAGAAAAAAATCCTAGAAGACATAAATTTATCTGTTACAACTATTAATAAGTATTGGTGGTCTCAATGAGCAGATATGACTGATTTTAAGGAGATTGTGGTGCTTACATCTTGTTAATGGGAAGGACAGGTTTTCTGAGAATATATAGTTCATGGGTGTGAAACTCACTGCATCACATGACGTGTTGCAATGTATCGCAACTTTTTTTTCATATTGCCAGAGCTGGGGTCGGGTTGGGGTGGGATGATGCAACTGGCTGGCAGGCCGGCAATTTGACACCCCTGATATAGTTGATCATGTTAGTTTGAAATTGTGCTAACCAAATGCTGAAGGTTATTTTACAATAAGGGACGCGGTGGCTCAGTGGGTTAGGACGCTGAGCTTGTCGATCAGAAGGTCAGCAGTTTGGCGGGTCGAATCCCGAGTGCCGCGTAGCAGAGTGAGCGCCTGTTACTCGTCCCAGTTTCTGCCAACCTAGTAGTTCGAAAGCACATAAAAACGCAGGTAGAAAAATAGGGACCACTACGGTGGGAAGGTAACAGCGTTCCGTGCGCCTTTGGCGTCTAGTCATGGTGGCCACATGACCACGGAGACGTCCTCAGACAAGCGCTGGCTCTTCGGCTTTGAAACGGAGATGAGCACCGGCCCCTAGAGTCGGAAACGACTAGCACGCAAGTGCGGGGGAACCTTTACCTTTACCTATTTTACAATAGGAATGCAAATGATTAGTATTTAATATGTGATTGGGCAAAAGCAGCACAGTGTTTTCCTATCATGAGGTTGAGAAATTGAACTGAACACTTGGAAACTGAAGGATATTTTGGAAGGGAAACAAAGAGTAAACAATAAACAATAAACTATTCAGGAAAATATGGCATGTAATCAGAATCTGGGACCACAAAAAAGCTCCCTGTTTAACCAGACCAGACACCTGTCTTTTCTGCAATTCAAATGCTTCCTGAATTAATGATGGTAGAGCAGACATGTCAAACAGAAGGCCCGGGGGCCACATCCGGCCCATGAAGTGGTTTCATGTGGCCCGCGAAGCCATCCTGGAAACAGTGAGGGAACAGCCCCCACTGCCTTGGCCCTGGCCCAGAGACCCTCCTTCCGCCAGAGACCCTCAGATCTGTCCCACTCCTGCCCAGGCCCCCATAGGCACCCTTGATGCGAATGATGTAGAGCTGGCCACGCCTACCCAGTAGGCCATACACACTCTAGCCACACCCACCCAGTAGGCCACGCCCACCCTGGCCATACCCACCCGCCCCCCTGAGGGCAACCGCAGTGCTGATGCAGCCCTCAATGAAATTGAGTTTGACACCCCTGTGGTAGAGGAAAACGAGGGAGACACAAATAAGAAAAATGAGGAAAATAAACTTAAGTATTCTCACTCAGGAATATAATGCAGGAATAATTTAAGTGCAACAATAAGAATAGTCTTCCTCAGAAACTACAACTCTGAAAATTATTGCTTCTTTATTTTGTATAGTACTGTGCAAATGTGTTAGGCAGTTGTGCAAAAATGCTGTAAATTAAGAATGCTTTTAGAAATAGTTTATCTGAGAGATGGTCTCACGAAGTCGATGGTTCGTTAAGGAGCTTCCAAGTAAAAAGCAGCACGCAGGGATGCAATCATTTAAAGCTTTATTCAACGTAGAGTAAATAGAAAGAATTCCCTGGCATGGAGGCCTCCATGCCTGGATTGAGCTCGTGGATGAGCTAGCAAGTAGAAGAAAGAACAAAGAGAAACAAGAGACTAGAGAGACTGGGGCTAGAGAGAGAGCAGCCCCTGAGCAGAGGTATTTATTGGGGGACCTCAGTCCCTCCCTCGCCATAAAACTCTCTCGCCAATGGGGCTGCAGGGGTCGGGGACCCCTGACCCATCAGTGGGGGCAAAGATGCTTCTTTGCTTCCATCTGATGACCTTTTTGGGAACTGCCATGGCTGGCACAAAAACATCTAAC
>JAKJMR010016179.1:18415-52894 GCA_024449315.1 Daboia siamensis
TGATGACCTTTTTGGGAACTGCCATGGCTGGCACAAAAACATCTAACGTTATCAATTAACAAAATGGAAGGTAAGTGAACAGAAGAGATATCCAAAATTTGGTGTGACCACCCTTTGCCTTCAAAACAGCTTCAATTCTTACACTTGCAGAAAGGGGTTTTGTAGGATTAAAGTCGGGTGTATGATTAACCATTATACCAAGCACGTGCCATTGATCATCAATTTCATATGTAGGTTGAAACACTGTCATTAACTGAAACAGAAACAGCTGTGTAGGAGGCTTAAAACTAGGTGAGGAACAGCTGAACCCTGCAACTAAGGTGAGGTTGTGGAAGACAGGTTCATGTCACAGGTCATACACCATGGCAAAATGACACAGGAACAAGACAAAAGGTAGTTATTCTCAGTGGTGGGATTCAGCTGGTTTGCACTAGTTCAGCAGAACTGATACCTAACTTTTTGTTGAGTTTGGTGAACCAGTTATGAGCCTGGCTGTGGGTCCATTGGTGTTGGAGAAAGGCCAGCAGAGCTTCAGCTGAGTCTGAATGCTCGCTGTCCATTGGCTATGGCTGGAGGGTGGGGGTGAATGGGGAAGAGAAAAGTCCCATTCCAGCCAAAGAAGAGCCCTCCTGGCATGGGAAATGGGGTGGGTTCCTGTTGCCCCTGGCTCTTTCTAACTTCTTCACTCCAGGGATTCATTGGGGTGACCCTCTGTCTGTTCCCCCCTGGGTGCCTGCACAGCTGCACTTCCAGGATCTTTGGGATCCGAATGGATCTGCTCGGTGTTTCTTCCCGTTCATCCCCCTAGTGCTCCCCCAACCTCAGCTGCATGGAAGACCCTGCCCTGCTTCTCCTTCTGTCCCATCTCGGCCATGGAGGGGACCCCGGACTTTCTGGGGCGGCTCCTGCTTTTCCCCTGGGAGCAGCTCTTCCTCAGGGTCCGCAGTCCCTCCCTGCCCTCTTCTCCACCCTGCGGGAAATGCTGCAATCCTTGCAATTCCTTCTGCAACTCTTTGGTGGCCATCATGGAGCTTCAGTTTCCATCCCAATGCTGGACCAGGAGGCAGCCCCACCTGGGCACAGCAGGGCACTCTTTGCATGGACAGAGGAACCCTGATGCAGATGCCCAGCACAGGAAAAGGGAGTCCCAACTGGAAAGGCAAGGGAGGGGAGGGAGGGGGAAGGAGAGGAGGCTGCCACGGGGTGGGTCTGAAAGGCAGAGGCAGAGGTGGAGCCTGAGAGGAGAGTAGAAGTTCTGCCCCACCTCCACCCTCCCACTTGTTGGATCTCTGCAGAGAACTGGTTGTTAAATTATTTGAATCCCACCACTGGTTATACTACATCAGCAAAGTGTTTCCCAGGCAAAGATTTCAAAGCAGACTGTGGTTTCAAAATGTGCTGTTCAAGCTCTTTTGAAGAAGCACAAAGAAATGGGCAACACTGAGGACTGTAGATGCAGTGCTCGGCCAAGGAAACTTAATGCAGCGGATGACAGACAAATCATGCTTGCTTCTCTTTGACATTAGAAGATGTCCAGCAGTGCTATCAGCACAGAACTGGGGAAAACAGTGGGACCCAGGTACACCCATCTACTGTCTGGAGAAGTCTGGCCATAAATGGTCTTCATGGAAGAATTGTGCCCCAAAAGCCATACCTCTGATGTGGAAACAAGGCTAAGTGACACAACTATGCATGAAAACATAGGAACGGTATAGAAAACAGTATATAACGGTATAGAAAAATGGCAGCAGGTGCTGTGGACTGATCAGTCAAAATTTGAAATATTTGGCTGTAGCAGGAGGCAGTTTGTTTCGCTGAAGGGCTGGAGAGGGTTACAATAATGAGAGTGCAGGCAACAGTGAAGCATGGTGGAGGTTCCTTGCATGTTGGGCTGCATTTCTGGAAATGGAGATTTGGTCAGGATTAGTGGTGTCTTCAATGCTGAGAAATACAGGCAGATAATTATCCATCATGCCATACCATCAGGGAGGCGTGTGATTGTCCCCAAATTTATTCTGCAGCAGGACAACAGTCCCAAACATACAGCCAATGTCATTCAGAACTATATCATAAAGAAGAACAAGCAGTCCTGGAACTGATGGGTTGGCCCCCACAGAGCCCTTATCTCAACATCATTGAGTCTGTTTGGGATTACATGAAGAGACAGAAGGATTTGAGGCAGTGTGCATCCACAGAAGATCTGTGGTTAGTTCTCCAAGATGTTTGGAACAACCTTGAAGGAACCTTGCCAAGTTCCTTCAAAAAAAAAATGGTGCTATTTTGAAGGCAAAAGGTGGTCACACCAAATAGTGATTTGATTTGGATTTCTCTTCTGTTTATTCACTTTCCATTTTGTTAATTGATAAAAATAAACTATTAACAGTTCTATTGTTAAATTAATTTTTATTTTGCTCAAAACATTCAAATACAAACTCCAAAAAAAAGACAAAAGACAAAACTAAACAAAACTATACCAAAAAAGTGCATACAAAGAAAAAGATTCAGTCACAGTTTTGTTCCATACAGTTTTAACCTTGTGAACTCTAAAGCTTACTCCTTCCATTATATATTCAAGATGGACAGTGATTAATATTTATATGTTACTTATATGTAAGGGTGTAGGTCTATACATATGTTGTATATAGTATGTTTAAATGTGTGTTACGTATGTGTACACTTTGAGAGCAAGAAACTAAATTTCATTTTTAATGTGTGCATTGCGCCCACAGTAAAAAATGACAAGGTTATCTATCTAAAAAACAAAAATATACATAAATTCTAACTGGCTTAAGGTTGACTGAGCCTTCCATCCTTCCAAGTTCGCTAAAAGGAAGTCCCAGCTTGTTGGGGGCACTATGCTGACTCTGTAAACAGCTTAGGGCTGTAAAGCACTGTGAATTGGTATATAAATCTAAATGCTATTGCTATTGTCCCCCTTAGTTGAATAGTGATAGATATATTCCAAAGATAATAACTCCTTCCCCCTTGCGAAGGAGGCACACAATTTGTGAATTTCTAAAACCCTTTTTTTTGCTTGCAGCAAAAAATATATATATATCAAAAGTTAAAAAAAATTAAGACCAGAATTTTCTTGATAAATTTATAAAATACAAAATCACTGTAGTGAAAGTTCGATACTAATGTAAATCAAAACAGTTCTTTCACTACACAGAGTTCCCATAGTTTCCATGTGGAAGAGACAATTGGTTTATGGCAGCTTATAAAACAACAAAAAGAACATTAAAAAGCCACTTTAAGAACTAGCAGTTGGTTAAATTGAGTCAGCATTCAACCAGTAGATTAACATTTAAAAGGAGGCATCAAAAAAAAAAATCAAAATGTGCAGTTAAAATCCAGATGTTCTTAAAAAGCAGACAGTGGAAAGGAAAAAGATGGAGAGATGGCTCTCTGACCACTCCCACTTAGAATTTTCACTGTAATGTATTGGTCACAACTGTTTTAATCACTTGCTTAATGTCTGACCTTAATTGATGTATTGCTTAACGGTTTCTGTTACTGCAAGCCAGACTGGCTGTCTCCAAGCTGATAATTAGATTGGGGTGGGAAACTGTTACTTTAAACCTATTGGTTGCTGTCTAGAGGTCAACAGTATAAATAGCTGTTAATAAACTTGTTTGCTGTTTCAACTTTAAAAGTTTCTAACCTGGCGGAAATGGCAAAGATTTCAGCGTATTTGAAAGACCATTCACAACAACGATATATTGTGGAGTGGAAAAAATGGATTGATTACATCCAGAATAAATATGGGACTAAGAAGTTTCATTTAGCATTTGAATAAGTATTGATGGGACATTTATATTGCTTGTAGTCATTTTATAAGAGCTAAAGTGCGATAGACCTAACAGTTCATTGTTGTTAGCTTATGGTAGTTTATGATTGTTTTTTACTTTTATACCTTGTATTTAGCTCTGGGAAGTCGGGGAGGGGGGGAGGGGGGGAGGGTGGGGGTGGGTGGGGAAGGGAGGGAGGGGGTGGGGAGGGGTTGTTTTGTTAAAGATAAAATGTACTGAAAAACTTTTCAATAAAAAAAGAAAGAAAATATTTTTTTTTAAAAAAAAGGTTGACAAAGAAAGGGAGAGTGACTAACAAAACTTTACATGGAAGGAAAGAATCGACTGCTATAAAACATCAAGTAGATAAAGAACATTGGGAGGATTTTTGGAGTCCCTTTAATTTTTTAAAATAATCTATTTCTAGATCTTAGAGATTGGGTTAACACAGGGATTGCATTTTTATTACTAATTATAGTTACAGGAGTAATTTGTTGTTGCTGTTTGCAGTGTTTTTAGTGGATTATTTCAGTATGCAAAGAATATGTTCTTTTAAGAGGACAGCAATATATCAAAATAGGTTAGCATTAGATTATTTGCTGGCAGAAGAAGGAGGTATGTGTGGAAATTTTAACCTAACTGTTGTTTGCAAATAGATGGTAATGGAAACGTTATAGAAGAAATTACTAATAGAATGCGAAAATTAGCACATGTCCCTGTACAAACTTGGACTGGAATATTGGATGATAATGGCTTTTTAGGGGGAGTTTTTAGAAATTGGAAGCAAGCTTTATTTATGCTTGTAATAATCATTATGGGATTAATGTTTTTACCTTGTCTTATCCCTCTCATTAAGAATATTGTTCAGAGTACTGTAGAGGGAATAATACAAATTAATCTGAAGGAATCACTAGGGAGAAAAATGTATAACCTTACACAAATCAGTGAAGAAACTAATTTTGTAGAATATGAAAAGACATTAGAAATACAAAGAAATTTGGAAAAAATTTAATGTTTCATTTTTAAAGAATGGGTAAAAAGAAAAAGGGTGGATCTGTGGAAAATAACTGGAAGTAGTGAGGAAGTTTAAAAATAAAAATATATATGCTTTTAGTATTATCATGTAATCATATTTTATATTTTATAATAATCATTTTATAATCAATTGTCTGAGTAGATACTCTGAGTATATGGGGAAAAATTCAAGCCTCAAGTGGAGGGAGGGGGGAGAACAGGAGTTACAATGGGGCCCAGTGTGAGTCATCATCTAGGAATTGCTTTTAAGTACCTTCTGGTGCCTGGTACCCCTACTTGATCTGACAGGTGTAGAAGATGGGAGACATCGCTCCTCTAGAATTGATAAGCATGTACATATATGGTCTGAGTAAACAGGATAGTAGGGGAGGGATCTTATTAGTATAATGTAAGCAAACAGGGGCAGAGATAATGTATTCTGTTTAGGTGCTTCTGATAGATTGTAACCTCCAAAGCCTAAGCCAATGGGGCCATGGGGGAGGGAATGGGGCGTCGCGATAGGATGTATAATAATATGTGATTTTGGAATTTTGGGGTGTGGTTCAGTGCTTGGCTACATTGCATTGGATTTCAATTTGTGTCTATTTTTGTGTCTAACAGCAGGATATAAAAATGTGTCAAACAGCTGTTTAAGGTGTGACTGAACTCCTGTGTGGGTTTCAGCTCACCAAACCTTTGCAAACGCTTCTTTTTTAAATAAAACTTTGTTGCTGGAATTCCAAGTGAGTTTGTTTGTTTGTTTTGGGATCTTGAGCCACGTTCCAAACAACAGCAATAGCACTTAGACTTATATACCGCTTCATAGTGCTTTACAGCCCTCTCTAAGCGGTTTACAGCCACCCTATTGCCCCCAACAATCTGGCTCCTCATTTTACCGACCTCAAAAGGATGGACAACCTTGAGCAGTTCAGAATTGAACTCATGGAGTGAGCAGTGAGTTAGCCTGCAATAGTGCATTGTAACCACTGTGCCACCATGGCTCTTAAGCGCATAGAAAAAGGTCTGACATCTGAAAATGAGAGCAAGGAGGAGCTTGTAAAATCCCAGTATTTAAACATCCCAATCTCCAGGGGATTGCACCCAAGCAGCAGGTTCTGAGATCCACCTTCATTTTTGACAGATTTCCCATCCATCATGAAAGGCCTCCTTTCCCTCTCAGCTACAGCTACAGTTCCCGTACCATTAACTTCTCTCTTTGAGAAATTGTTCATACTTCTCTGCAGGGCTTGGAGGCCTAACCTGCTCACAAACGGCTCCTACCTCGCAAGCAAACTAGCTCTTGGGCAGTAATAGTGGCACCCATCTTTGAAGTGGACAAACTTTTTTTTCCCGCTCGCCGCTTTCCTTGTTGGAAACCATAACCAGTCTAATTTAGGACTTATCTACACAGTAGCAATTTATATATATCTCTCTCTCCACAGTCAGAAAAGTAAAAATACCACAAACAGATTACTTTCATAAATATGATAAATATGTATCAATATGATGAATCTTCAGAGGCAGTTAAATCTACAATACAATGGAAACTAACTGAATAGAAAAACAAGTACAATTGATGGAAATTAGGGAGAGATAACCTAAAAGGAGTAAGTAAAATAAACACGTAGGCAAAAATTAGCTGAGTGGGAAAAGGAAGAAGACAAACTATAAAAAAACAGCTGTAAGAGGAAATGGCTAGCCAGGGAAGGCATGCTGAATTGAAAATGGAAAAACGAGCTGAATAAGATAAGATAAGAGGATAATAAGATAAGAGGAAAGGTATCATGAATTGAAACAGGAAAGAACCTATTGTTCTTAAAGGGAGACATAAATATCTACAGAGTTCAAAATGACCATGTACATGTCTAATTTTTGTCATTATTATTGTATATGAATATGATTTAATATGTTAGTAGGAAATGTGTAAGAAGCGGACGGAAAGAGTGTAACTTCTTCCGCTTATTGCAATAAACAAAACAAAAAGGCCTTCACTGTGTCTTGGCTGGTTATTGGTCAGGTGAGATTGTCTCTGGTCACGAAAGAAATTTGCCAGGAACACATAACAGCCTTGGGGGCTTCTCCGGGATTTGTATCCATTCCATCATTGGCAGCCGGGGATATCTGAAGAGGGGAGTGCGCATCTGGGTAAGTTTTTTTCCCCAGCCCTAAAGGTCAGATCAACCCTGCTGGAACAAAAAGGAATTGGAGATCCTGAGATGGAAAGCCAGGACCCAGTGACAACCTAAGGGAAAAGCCAGCTGGCTCAGGGAAGGACTTCAACTCTGCCTTACAGGTAAGATACCAGAGGGGTATCTATATATATCAGAGGGGTATTAATTGGCAATAAGAGTTCAGAAAGGAGGGATGCCTCCCTGGCCAGTGTACCAGCCAATAAGGAAACAGAGAAAAATATTCACATTCCAGAATGGAACCCTTTAGGGAGAATGATGAAAAACTGGACATTAACGCCTCAAACAAAGCATTTAGACAGAGGAAGGATCATACATTATAGTGTATATATCTGGCCTAAGTATAAATTCAGAGGCTTTATATAGCCTCCCTTCGGTACCGATGATTTGGCTATAATACAATACTTAAATATTTATATAAATGAGACTAAGGCAGGAACAGAGGAGTCACATTATGCAGCTGCTTGGGTGGGACCACAAGGTAATCTGATGCAGATGTCCAAATGGGAACCCTTGGATAATCTTCCTCCATATTCTGGCCCACAAGAGGAGGAAGATGACATTGTATCTTTAGGGTCAAAGTTAAGCCATCTGCACCAGAGGACCTACCAAAAGAAACCAAGAAATTAGTCAAAAATGATCAGGAGCTAGAGGAGGAGATGAAAAAGAGCATGGCAGAAGGCTTTTCCCCTATAGTCACAAGACAACAGAAAATGGGGCAAGTCTTTATAGCACCTTTTAGACAGGTGCCTATAGAAGAAGGCAATCTGAATTATGTGGAGGCCCCACTAACGGCCTTTGAAATGAGACAGTTCAAGAAGGAACTGCCTAAATTAGTAGAAAACCCAGTAGAAGTAGGAAAACAGGTTGAAATGTTTTTAGGACCTATGGAATATTCATGGAGAGAAATGCAATCTATATTTAATATGTTATTTACACCAGAAGAGAACAGAATGATAAGAAGAGCAGCTAAGGAACAATGTAAGAAAAATTTTCCACAAAAGAATGAACAAAATGAAATCTCTGATGTAGATCCAAAGTGGGAAGGTAACATGACTGCAGAGAGGAAAGCTATGGCTGATTATAGGGGATATTTAATAGAAGGTATTAAAAATGGGATGCGGTGGCTCAGTGGGTTAGGACGCTGAGCTTGTCGATCAGAAGGTCGGCAGTTTGGCGGGTCGAATCCTGAGTGCCGTGTAACAGAGTGAGCGCCTGTTACTCGTCCCAGCTTCTGCCAACCTAGCAGTTGGAAAGCATGTAAAAATGCAAGTAGAAAAATAGGGACCACTACGGTGGGAAGGTAACAGCGTTCCGTGCACCTTTGGCATCTAGTCATGCCGGCCACATAACCATGGAGACGTCCTCGGACAAGCGCTGGCTCTTCGGCTTTGAAACGGAGATGAGCACCGGCCCCTAGAGTCAGAAACGACTAGCACGCATGTGTGGGGGAACCTTTACCTTTACCTTTTATTAAAAATGCAGTGCCTCAGAGTCTTAACATTCAGAAGGCACTGTCATTAGAATAAGGAAAGGAGGAAACACCAACTGAATGGCTAGAAAGATTAAAAAGCCAACTTCAAATATATGGACATTTGGATCCTGATAATCCAGGACATCAAATGATTTTGAAATATCAATTTGTAGGGAAAGCATGGGAAGATATTAGGGTAAAATTGCAAAAAATAGACACATGGGAAACTAAAACAATAGAAGATTTATTAAAAGAGGCTCAGAAAGTTTATGCAAAGAGAGAAGAGGAAAGAGATAAGCGTAAGATAAAAATGATGGCTCAATTGGTGCAAGCAGGCCAGCAAAAAGGACGGGGGGGGGGGAGTAAACAGGAAATTAATAAGGGGTCTTGGGAGAGGCCAAGGGAGAGGACAGCCATTTGGCACCAGGGGATACAAACCTCTAAGAGAAAATTTCCCTGGACCCAGATTAGGAAAAAATCAATGTGCCTTTTGTAAGGAGGAAGGGCACTGGAAAAATGAATGTCCTAAAAGAAAGGAACAGGAGGAGTTAACTCAATTGATGAACTTTGAAGATTAGGGAAGTCAGGGGACAAATCTGTTTTTGGGTCCAGCTTTCCAGGAACCCCTGATAACTTTGAAAGTTGGACCAGAGAATGAAGACATCGTGTTTCTGGTTGATTCTGGAGCTACCAGATCCACGCTGAACTTCATACCAAAAGGATTAAAAATTGGACAAGGAAAAATTAGGGCACAAGGCATAGGTGGGCATATAGTGGAAGCAAGAATTTTTGAACCCACTATAGTTAAGTCCCAAGAAAAAGAGCCTGGGGTATGGTGTGATTTTGTATTGGTAGAATTTGGCTGGAAGGGATTTAATTGGTAAATTGGGGATTGTTATTATGGGGAATGAAAGGGAAATAATGGTAAATATTATGGCCTTGAGTGAGGAAGCTCAAGAAAAAGTGAATCCCTCAGTTTGGTCAAAGGAGGGAAATAGGGGAAGGGTTCAAATTAAACCCTTAAAAGTAACTCTTAAACAACCAGGAGAAGCTTTACACCAGAAACAATATAACATAACTATGGAGGGAAGAAAGGGGTTGAAACCAGTGGTGGAGGGACTGTTAAAGGATGGGTTATTAGAACCCTGCATGTCTCCTTATAACACCCCTATCCTGGCAGTGAAGAAACCTGATGGAAATTTTAGGCTGGTGCAGGATTTGAGAAAAATAAATGACATAGTGGTGCCCAGATTTCCTGTGGTTCCCAATCCTTATACCATACTGGGTAGAATACCTTCCCAGGATAAATGGTATACTGTATTGGACTTGAAAGATGCCTTTTGGTCTTGTCCTTTGGACCCAGGAAGCTGGGACATCTTTGCCTTTGAATGGGAAGATCCAGACACAGGGAGAAAACAACAATTGAGGTGGACAGTGTTACCCCAGGGGTATACTGAATCACCCAATTTATTTGGACAAGTTCTAGAGCAAATTCTGGAGGAATATCAGAAACCTCCACAAGTGACACTTATACAATATGTAGATGATTTGCTACTGACAGGAGAAAAGAAGAATAGAAAATCTTCCTGTTTGGCAGCCATCGGGACAACTGGGAAAAGCTGTTGTTTGGCTTTCCAGCTTGGTTTTTCTTCATCTAGCGACCCTTAAAGGGTTGGAAAGTTGCCCTGGAGGGGCAATGAAAGAGGAGGGATACTTCAGGAGCTCAGATCAGGGGGAACCCGATTGGAGTGAACTGTAGGACCCTCTGGAAAAACGAAGGAAAAGGCTGCCAAGATCTAGCAGCCATAGTCGTCTCCAGCAGGAAAGAAAAGGACTATAAATCAGCGGAATTTCAACTGCGTGCTGAAGCTGGGTGAGCAAGATTTTCTCTTTCCTTCTCCTTGAGAATTATAAAAGTTGTACCCCTGATGGGAAAGGGCTGAAAAGTAAAGATCCCCAGAAGGATTAAAGTTAAAAGCAGCAAGCAATTATAAAGAGGGGGAAAGACTCTTTGTTAAAAATATCGGACATTGATAAATAAGCCAAGGAGGACATCTAGTGGCGAAAGAACAATGAAATTTTTGATATATTGTGAGAATTGAAGAAATTGTTGTGGACTGAAGTAACCTTGACAAAGGACACCTGCAAATAATAAGAGTGCCTTGCTGTGAGATTGAGATTCAAAGCTACTTTTATTGAATTTGGCTAAATCTAAACAGATGTTGTTTTGTCTTTAGATTGTAAGCTGTAAAATGACTTCATCAAATATTACTAGACTTATGAAGAAAACTTCTTCTGCACCCTCAGTAGGACAATCTAGTGCTACAACACAGGGATCTATTGAAGCAATGTTGCAACGTGAAAACAAAAGCACTGCTCAAAGTGAAACACAGATTTCATTAAAATTTCTTCAAGAGCTTATGTTAAAAAATCAAGAGACACAAAGTAAATTGGAGAAACTAAATGAAGAAATTTTGGATATAAAGGGAAAATTTGAAGCTCAGAATCAAATGATAATAAAAAATCAACAGAAAATATACAAAATTGAAGAAAAAACAGATGTGAACGCTAAAAAGATAGAAATGTTACTAAAAGAAAATGAAAAATTAGAGAATGCAATCAAGATTTTAGAGATGGAGAAAGCGGAACATTATTTAAGATTTCAAAATATCCCTGAGGATAGAGAAGAAAACATAGCGGAGGTGATTATTGACATCCTGGAGGAGGCTCTGAAGGCAGATCGAGGAGAAATTCAGCTAGAGGTAGATGAGACATTTCACATCAATTCAAGCTATGCAAGAAGAAATAAACTGCCAAGAGAAGTACATGTACGGTTTACAAAGAAGACAACAAGAGATGAAGTACTATGGAAAGTTAGAGATGAACCAATACAGTATAAAAATAAAGAAATTGTGGTTTTAAATCAGTTACCCAAGAGAGTTAGAGACACACGAAGACAGTATCACTTTTT
This sequence comes from Daboia siamensis, assembly GCA_024449315.1. Taxonomy (NCBI): domain Eukaryota; kingdom Metazoa; phylum Chordata; class Lepidosauria; order Squamata; family Viperidae; genus Daboia; species Daboia siamensis. The sequence continues at coordinate 29,855 of JAKJMR010016179.1, forward strand.
GACCATGAAGCTGATTGCCAATGGTATAAATTTCAGATGGCTGATGCCAGAAGGCATCTTAATAAACTGGAACAATACAAGATATAGACTGGACTCAATTTGGAAAGCAGAAGATTTTGAAATGAGGAACAGGTCAATTTTAGATGAAGGAGTGAAACTAAGCCAAGGGAAGAGTAAGGAGCAGAAACAAACAGAAGAGAGGACCCAAGGAGCAACTGCACAAACAGAAGAACAGAAAGAGGAAGATGACCAAAAGGGCGAGGATGAAGGATTTGCCAGAGAACAAAGGACTACTAGATCTACTAGACCGAAATATAAGTAAATGGAAATGGAAAAAGAAAATGGAATCTTCTCAGTAAACATAAATGGACTGAATTCCCCAATTAAAAGAAACAAGATTTTTAGGAAATTACGGAAATTGAATTTGGATATAATCTGTTTGCAAGAAACGCATATAAAAGAACATCATAAATTATTGGAATATTCAAAAATTGGGAAACTTTCTTATGCATCAGCGCAACAGAAAAAAAGAGGAGTCGCTATATACATTAAAGAGACAATAGATTCTAAAATGGTATACTCAGATGAAGAAGGAAGAATTTTAATGGTAGAAAATTATCTGCATCAAAAGCAAATATTATTAGTGGCAATTTATGAACCAAAATAATAATCAAGAAAATTTTACAAAAACTTACATAGAAAAATAATAGAAATGGAGTATCAAAATATTTGCCTACTAGGAGATTTCAGTGCAATAATAGATGGAAAAATTGACTATAAAAGTAACAAAACAGGGAAAAGTGGAAGAGGAAGATTACCTAAGACATTTTTTGATATGGTGGATGAAATTGGAATTCAAGATGTTTGGAGGGAAGTTAATCCACAAAAATTGCAATATACTTTTTATTCAAATAGCCAAAAATCCTGGTCAAGGATTGATATGATTTGGATGACTACTGACGTGAGAATGAACATTCAGGACATTGAAATAGAAGCAGGCATATGAGCAGATCATAATCCTTTGAAAATGACCGGGAAAGGAATACAAAAAGGGCCAAGATGGACTTTAAATCATTTCATATTAAAAGAAAAAGAATTTATAGAGTTAACAAAAAAAGAAATGGAATTCTTCTTCAAAGAAAATAAAAAAGAAGATACAACAGCACAAGATGTATGGGATACAGCTAAAGCGTACTTTAGAGGTATAGCTATAACGTAGATGGAAAGGAAAAATAAACAGAGAAAACAGCAATATGTATTATTAAAAGAAGAATTTGGAAAGTTAGAATTAGAACTGCAAAGAAATCCACAAAAAAAGACTTTAAAAAGAGAAATGGACATAATAATAATAATAATAATAATAATAATAATAATAATAATAATAATAATAATCAGGGCTTTTTTTCTCATAGAACACTCAGAACGGAGTTCCGGCAACTTTTGTGGATAGAACCTTGTAGGGTAGGCAAGGCGGGTTATATGACATGTGTGAGTTCCGGAACCTTTTTCTTTTACAAAAAAAGCACTAATAATAATAATAATAATAATAATAATAATAATAATAATAATAATAATAATAATAATAAGTTGGAAGGGACCTTGGAGGTCATCTAGTCCAACCCTCTGCTCAGGCAGGAAACCCTATACCATTTCAGACAAATGGCTGGCCAGTCTCTTCTTAAAAACTTCCAGTGTTAGAGCATTCACCACTTCTGGAGGCAGGTTGTTCCACTGGTTAATTGTTCTAACTGTCAAGAAGTTTCTCCTTAGTTCTAGGTTGCTTCTCTCCTTGACTAGTTTCCATCCGTTGCTTCTTGTCCTGCTTTCAGGTGCTTTGGAGAATAGCTTGACTCCCTCTTCTCTGTGGCAGCCCCTGAGATATTGGAACACTGCTATCATGTCACCCCTCACTCTTCTCTTCGTTAAACTACACATACCCAATTCCAGCAACCGTTCCCTATATGTTTTAGCCTCCAGTCCCCCAATCATCTTTGTTGCTCTTCTCTGTACCCTTTCTAGAGTCTCAACATCTTTTTTACATCATGGTGACCAAAACTGGATGCAGTATTCCAGGTGTGGCCTTACCAAAGCATTGTAAAGTGGTATTAGTACTTCACTTGATCTTGATTCTATCCCTCTGTTAATGCAGCCTAGCACTGTGTTGGCTTTTTTGGCAGCTGCAGCACATTGCTGGCTCATATTGAAGTGATTGTCTACTAGGACTCCGAGATCCCTCTCACAGTTACTACTATTGAGTAAGGTACCACCTATACTATACCTGTGCATTTGATTTTTCCTGCCTAAATGTAGAACCTTACTTTTTTCACCACTGAATTTCATTTTGTTAGATAGCGCCAAGTGTTCGAGTCTGTCCAGATCCTCCTGTATTTTAAGCCTATCTTCTGGAGTATTGGCTATTCCTGCCAGCTTGGTGTCATCTGCAAATTTGATGAGTTCCTCATCTATCCCCTCATCCAAATCGTTAATGAAGATATTGAAGAGCACTGGGCCCAGAACAGAGCCCTGGGGCACCCCACTACACACTTCCTTCCATGTAGATGCGGTTCCATTGAGGACCACACGTTGAGTACGGCCTGTCAGCCAGCTACGAATCCATCTGGTGGTGATGCTGTCTAACCCACATTTTTCTATCTTATCAAGTAGTAATAAAACATAAATTAAATTTTTTAGACTCAGAAAAAATGGCAGAACAGATAAAAAGATTGAAACATATTTTTTTTGAAAATGCCAACAAGCTGGGAAAATGGTTAGCTTATAAACTTAAAAAACAGAAAAAAATGATACATAATTTACTCGATGGAAAAAGGTTATTTACAATATAAAAATGAAGAAATAAAAAAGATAGTTAAAGAATACTGTAAGGAACTGTAAGATAAGGAGGAGACTTCAAGAGAGAAAACTGTAAAATATCTGGCAGAAACTAATCTTCCAAAGATTTCAGAGACATTTAAAAATATGTTAGACGAAGGGGTTACAATGATGGAAATAACAGAGGCCATAAAGAGACAAAAAAATGGGAAGACACCAGGTCCAGATGGACTTCCGACAGAGTTATATAAGAACTTACAAGAGATATTAAGCAAACCGTTGAAAGATGTTTGTAATGGACTTTTATTAGAAGCTAAAATGCCAATGACGTGGATTGAAGCAAATATTACTTTAATACCAAAAGAAGATTCGGATTTGACCCAGATTAAGAAGTATAGACGGATCTCATTGCTCAATGTGGATTATAAAATTTTTACTTCAATAATGGCAGAGAGATTGAAAAAATATTTAGTTGAATTCATACACCCAGATCAAAATGGTTTTTTACCAAAGAGACAAATTAAAAATAACTTAAGAGTGATAATAGATGTATTACAATACTATGAGCTACATCTAGGGAAACAAATGGCATTAATATTCTTAGATGCTCAAAAGGCATTTGATAATCATTCATGGCGATTTATGATTCATCAATTACAAATAATAGACTTTGGACAGAATTTTATAAACATGGTAAAAACAATATATAACAAACAGCCAAAGTGATTGTGAATGGAGATTGTACTGAAAGCTTTGAAATAAGGAAAGGCACAAGGCAAGGATGCCCTCTATCCCCTCTGTTATTCATTTTCACTTTGGAAGTTTTAAGTCAAAATATAAGACAAGATACAGAAATTAGAGGGTTGGGGATAAAGGGTGAAACATATAAGTTACAAGCATTTGCTGATGATTTAGTATTTATTTTGGAAGAACCCTTGGAGATGATCCCAAAATTGTAGGGGAAGATAGAACAATATGGAGAAATAGCGGGACTAAAAATAAAGAAAAAACTAAGATAATACAGGTCAAACTCGAAAAATTAGAATATCGTGCAAAGGTTCATTTATTTCAGTAATGCAACTTAAAAGGGGAAATTAATATATGAGATAGACTCATTACATGCAAAGCAAGATAGTTCAAGCCGTGATTTGTCATAATTGTGATGATTATGGCGTACAGCTCATGAAAACCCTAAATCCACAATCTCAGAAAATTACAATATTGTGAAAAGGTGCAATATTCTAGGCTCAAAGTGTCCCACTCTAATCAGCTAATTAAGCCATAACACCTGCAAAGGGTTCCTGAGCCTTTAAATGGTCTCTCAGTCTGGTTCAGTAGGAATCACAATCATGGGGAAGACTGCTGACCTGACAGTTGTGCAGAAAACCATCATTGACACCCTCCATAAGGAGGGAAAGCCTCAAAAGGTAATTGCAAAATAAGTTGGATGTTCCCCAAGTGCTGTATTAAAGCACATTAATAGAAAGTTATGTGGAAGGGAAAAGTGTGGAAGAAAAAGGTGCACAAGCAGCAGGGATGACCGCAGCCTGGAGAGGATTGTCAGGAAAAGGCCATTCAAAAGTGTTGGGGACTTTCACAAGGAGTGGACTGAGGCTGGAGTCAGTGCATCAAGAGCCACCACACACAGACGGATCCTGGACATGGGCTTCAAATGTCATATTCCTCTTGTCAAGCCACTCCTGAACAACAAACAACATCAGAAGCGTCTTACCTGGGCTAAAGAAAAACAGACCTGGTCTGTTGCTCAGTGGTCCAAAGTCCTCTTTTCTGATGAGAGCAACTTTTGTATCTCATTTGGAAACCAAGGACCCAGAGTCTGGAGGAAGAATGGAGAGACACACACTGCAAGATGCTTGAAGTGAAGTCCAGTGTGAAGTTTCCACAGTCTGTGTTGATTTGGGGAGCCATGTCATCTGCTGGTGTTGGTCCACTGTGCTTCATTAAGTCCAGGGTCAACGCAGCCGTCTACCAGGAAATTTTGGAGCACTTCATGCTTCTTTCCGCAGACGAGCTTTATGGGGATGCTGACTTCATTTTCCAGGAGGACTTGGCACCTGCCCACACTGCCAAAAGCACCAAAACCTGGTTCAATGACTGTGGGATTACTGTGCTTGATTGGCCAGCAAACTCGCCTGACCTGAACCCCATAGAGAATCTATGGGGCATTGCCAAGAGAAAGATGAGAGACATGAGACCAAACAATGCAGAAGAGCTGAAGGCCGCTATTGAAGCATCCTGGTCTTCCATAACACCTCAGCAGTGCCACAGGCTGATAGCTTCCATGCCACGCCGCATTGAGGCAGTAATTGCTGCAAAAATTGCCCAAACCAAGTACTGAGTACATATGCACGCTTATACTTTTCAGAGGTCTGATATTGTTCTATGTACACTCCTTGTTTTATTGATTGCATGTAATATTCTAATTTTCTGAGATTGTGGATTTGGGGTTTTCATGAGCTGTACGCCATAATCATCACAATTATGACAAATCACGGCTTGAACTATCTTGCTTTGCATGTAATGAGTCTATCTCATATATTAGTTTCCCCTTTTAAGTTGCATTACTGAAATAAATGAACTTTTGCATGATATTCTAATTTTTCGAGTTTCACCTGTAGTTAAGAATCTTACGGATAAGCAAAAAAGCCGATTGTCAGAAGCAACAGAGGTACAGATAGTGAGAAAGGTTAAATATTTGGGTATATATTTATCAGCCAAATGCTCAACAATAAAAGAAGACAATTATACAAGGCTATTGACACAAATAAAGCTAGACTTGGAAAAGTGGAAGAATTTACAATTGTCATTACTAGGAAGAATTGCTACAGTTAAAATGAATATATCGCCTAAGATTTTATTCTTATTTCAAACAATTCCGATAAAACTTTGGAAAAAATTCTTCCAAGAGTTGAATTTATTAATTTTGAAGTTTGTATGGCAAGGAAAGAAAGATAGAATAAAGATGAAAACGTTCCAAGATGCTAAGGAAAATGGAGGCTTTGGTGTACCCGAGTGGGCTTTGTATTATCAAGCATTTGTATTAACATGGGTGAAAGAATGGATAATGCTTAGGAATAAAAGGTTGTTATATTTGGAGGGACATGACTTACAATTGGGGTGGCACACTTTTTTGTGGTACGGGAAAAACAAAATTCATAAGTATTTTCAAAATCACTGTATTAGAAATGCTTTGAGAACAGTACGGGAAAAAATTAAAACTAAAATATATGTAAAAATTCCAGGGTGGTTATCAACGACAGAAGCTTTCTCACACACAAATTTGTTAGATTTTGAAAAAACTTGGGCATATAGAGATATTTTGAATACTGATGGGACATTAAAATCGAAACAAGAGCTGGAAAATCAGGGCATCAACATGTCACGGTGGGCATTGTTACAAATACAAAATAGATATGAAAAAGACGTGCAACTGTACGGATTTTATAAAGAACAAATTGTATTTGATAAGATATTGCTAACTTCTGATGAGAAACTAATTAAGAAAATGTATAATTTTTTGTTAATTTTAGAGATGGAAAGTGAACAAACTAAAGAGACAATGACAAGGTGGGCGAAAAACTTTGGTTATAATATAGAATAAGAAAAATGGCAAAAATTATGGAAGAGAAATTATAAATTGACAATGTCAACTGCGTATAAACAAAATTCATATAAAATGTTTTATACATGGCACTTGCCACCAGGAAGATTAGCAAAAATGTTTAAAAATGTGTCAGATAAATGTTGGAAATGTAAACATAATTCAGGTACGTACTATCATATCTGGTGGACATGTGACAAAGTAAAGGCCTATTGGAAAAAAAAATACATGCTTGGTTAGAAAAAATATTAGGAGAACATGTATTTAATCCTGAAATTTTTTTTATTAGGTATAATACCAGAAAAGATTAATAACCAAAATTTATATTTGGTTCTACATATTATAACGGCAGCAAGAATAACCTACGCACAATGTTGGGAGAATGAACGAATACCATCAGAGGAAGAAGTAATTAAAAAAATACTGGAATGCACTGAGATGGACAGACTAACTATGAGGCTGAAAGACAAAGAAGAAACAGAATATTACCAAAGCTGGAATTTATTCTACAAATGGTTAGAGGAGAGAACCAAAGAGTAGGATTTGATTATGTATTAGTGTTTTATGAACCCAGATCACACGCTGATTGAAAAATTAACATATGTATGTAGAGGAAAAAAAACAATAAAAAGCTTACTATAAAAAAGAAGAAAAAGAAAAGAAGAATAAAGTAGAGGAAGCTACAGTAGAGTTACTAAATTTTTTGGCAGAAAAAGGTATGAGGGTGTCTAGAAATAAAGCCCAATTGGTAGAAAAGGAGGTAAAATATCTAGGACACATTATAGTTGAAGGTAAAAGGAAAATAGATGGCAAAAGGATTGAGGCTATAATAAAGTTACAATTACCAACAACAAAAAGAACGTTAAGGGGATTTTTGGGGATGACAGGCTATTGTAGATTATGGATATCAGAATATTCTAGCAAGACTAAAAGGTTATATGAAAAACTTTTGCAAAACCAACCTGAGAGATTAGAATGGACCCCAGCAGAAAGAAAGGATTTTGAGAATTTGAAAGGGGCTTTAGTGCAAGCCCCAGTATTGTCTTTACCCTCACTGAAGAAACCATTTCATCTGTGGGTGGGGATACATGAGGGACATGCCATTGGAATACTGACTCAGAAATGGGCAGGACAACAAAAGCCAATAGCCTACTTGTCTAAGTATTTAGATTATGTCATCCAAGGATGGCCAAGGTGTATTCAAGCTTGTGCAGCTGTGGCTTTGTTAGTACAAGAAGCCAGGAAATTGACTTTTGTGGGGGGCATTGATAGTGACAACTAACCACCAGGTTGTTGTTGTTAGCTGCGAAGTCGTGTCCGACCCATCGCGACCCTATGGACAATGTTCCTCCAGGCTTTCCTGTCCTCTACCTGGAGTCCTTTTAAGCTCACGCCTACTGCTTCAGTGACTCCATCCAGCCACCTCATTCTCTGTCGTCCCCTTCTTCTATTGCCCTCAATCTTTCCCAGCATTAGGCTCTTCTCCAGTGAGTCTTTCCTTCTCATTAGGTGGCCAAAGTATTTGAGTTTTAGCTTCAGGATCTGGCCTTCTAAAGAACAGTCAGGGTTGATCTCCTCTAGGACTGACCGGTTTGATTGCCTTGCAGTCCAAGGCACTCGCAGGAGTCTTCTCCAGCACCATAGTTCAAAGGCCTCAATTCTTTGGCGCTCAGCCTTTTTTATGGTCCAACTTTCACTGCCATACATTGCAACTGGGAAGACCATAGCCTTGACTATACGGATTTTTGTTGACAGGCTGATATCTCTGCTTTTAGTGTGCTGTCTAGATTTGCCATAGCTTTCCTCCCGAGGAGCAAGCGTCTTTTAATTTCTTGGCTACAGTCCCCATCTGCAGTGATCTTGGAGCCCAGGAAAATAAAATCTGTCACTACCTCCATTTCTTCCCCATCTATTTGCCAGGAAATGAGAGGGCCGGATGCCATGATCTTTGTTTTCTTAATGTTAAGTTTCAACCCAAGTTTTGCACTCTCCTTCTTCACTCGCAACAAGAGGCTCTTTAGTTCTTCTTCACTTTCTGCCATTAGAGTGGTATCATCTGCATATCTTAGGTTGTTGATATTTCTTCTGGCAATCTTAATTCCAACTTTTGATTCCTCTAACCCTGCCGTTCTCATGATGTGCTCTGCATATAAGTTAAATAGGCAGGGTGACAGTATACAGCCTTGCCGGACTCCTTTCCCAATTTTGAACCAATCAGTGGTTCCGTGTCCAGTTTTCACTGTTGCTTCTTGGCCCACATATAGGTTTCTCAAGAGACAAATAAGATGGTCTGGTATGCCCATCTCTTTAAGAACTTGCCACAGTTTGTTATGATCCACACAATCAAAGGCTTTAGCATAGTCAATGAAGCAGAGTAGATGTTTTTCTGGAACTCCCTAGCTTTCTCCATGATCCACTGTATGTTGGCAATTTGATCTTTAGTTCCTCTGCCTCTTTGAAATCCGGCCTGTACTTCTGGTAGTTCTCGGTCCACATACTGCTGGAGTCTAGCTTGTAGGATTTTAAGCATAACTTTACTAGCATGAGAAATGAATGCAATGGTGCGGTAGTTTGAACATTCTTTGGCACTGCCTTTCTTTGGAATTGGAATGTAAACTGATCTTTTCCAATCCTGTGGCCACTGTTGAGTTTTCCAAATTTGCTGGCAAATTGAGTGTAGCACTTTTACTGCATTGTCTTTTAAGATTTTGAATAGCTCAGCTGGAATACTGTCACCTCCACTAGCTTTGTTGTTGCTCAGCTTTTCTAAGGCCCACTTCACTTCACATTCTAGGATGTCTGGCTCGAGGTCAGTGACCACCTCATTGTGATTATCAGGGACGTTAAGCTCATTCTTGTATAGTTCTTCTGTGTAATTTTGCCACCTCTTCTTAATCTCTTCTGCCTCTGTTAGGTCCCTGCCATTTTGGTCCTTTATCATGCCTATTTTTGCATGAAACGTTCCTTTCATCTCTCCAATTTTCTTGAAAAGATCTCTGGTCCTCCCTATTCTATTGTTTTCTTCTATTTCTTTGCATTGTTCATTTAAGAAGGCATTCTTATCTCTTCTAGCTATTCTTTGGAATTCTGCATTTAATTGGGCATATCTTTCTTTTTCTCCCTTGCCTTTCGCTTCCCTCCTTTCCTCAGTTATTTGCAAAGCTTCCTCAGACAGCCATTTTGCTTTCTTGCATTTCTTTTTCTTTGGGATGGTTTTGGTTGCTACCTGTTGTACAATGTTGCGAACCTCTGTCCATAGTTCTTCAGGCACCCTGTCTATCAGATCTAATTCCTTAAATTTATTTGTCACCTCTACTGTATATTCAACAGGGATATGATTTAATTCATACCTGAGTGGCCTAGTGCTTTTCCCTACTTTCTTCAGTTTAAGCCTAAACTTTGCAAGGAGAAGCTGATGGTCTGAGCCACAGTCAGCTCCTGGTCTTGTTTTTACTGACTGTATAGAGCTTCTCCATCTTTGGCTGCAGAGCATATAGTCAATCTGATTTCTGTGTTGACCGTCTGGTGATGTCCATGTGTAAAGCCATCTCTTGGGTTGTTGGAAAAGAGTGTTTGCTATGACCATCGTATTCTCTTGACAAAATTCTATCAGCCTGTGCCCTGCTTCATTTTGTACTCCAAGGCCAAACTTGCCTGTTATTCCGGTTATCTTTTGGCTTCCTACTTTAGCATTCCAATCCCCCATGATGATAAGGACATCATTTTTTGGTGTTAGTTCTATAAGGTGCTGTAGGGCTTCATAGAACCGGTCAATTTCATCCTCTTCAGCACCAGTGGTTTGGGCATAGACTTGGACTACTGTGATATTGAATGGTTTGCCTTGGATTCGAACTGAGATCATTCTGTCATTTTGAGGATTGTATCCCAGTATTGCTTTTCCTACTCTTTTATTGACTATGAAGGCTACTCCATTTCTTCTGAGGGATTCTTGCCCGCAGTAGTATACCTGATGGTCATCTGAATTAAATTCACCCATTCCTGTCCATTTTAGTTCGCTGATACCTAAGATGTCGATGTTCAGTCTTGTCATCTCTTGTTTGACCACGTCCAGCTTTCCTTGATTCATGGATCTTACATTCCAGGTTCCTATGGAGAAAAAATCTTTACAGCATCGGACTTTCCTTTCACCACCAGACATATCCACAGCTGAGCGTCCTTTCGGCTTTGTCCCAGTCGCTTCATTCTTTCTGGCGCTACTAGTACTAGCCCTCTGCTCTTCCCCAGTAGCATATTGGATGCCTTCCGACCTGAGGGGCTCCTCTTCCAGCGTCATATTGTTTTGCCTTTTGGTACTGTCCATAGGGTTTTCATGGCAAAGATACTGGAGTGGGTTGCCATTTCCTTCTCCAGTGGATCACGTTTTGTCAGAACTCTCTGCTATGACCTGTCCGTCTTGGGTTGCCCTGCACGGCATAGCTCATAGCTTCATTGAATTACGCAAGCCCCTTCGCCACGACAAGGCAGTAATCCATGAAGGGGGACTGTTGTTTACAGATAGATAATAATCATGAAGCAGTGATGGACATTGCAAAAGCAATTAGGGATGTGGCCAAACCTCCTGAACAAAAGTATTAAAATATGTGGGGTGATTGGAGTTGGTTAACAAATTGGCTTCCTAATTTTGGATGGTTAAAACAAATATTTATAGGACTAGTGTTTATAGTTGTGATAGGTATTATGTGTTGTGTTTGTATCCAATGTTTACCCTGCTGCATTTCATTTTTCACTAAAACACTGGGGTCAGTAGTGAAAAGCATTTCTGGAGAAGATGCACATTTTCAATTTATGTTATCCAATATAGCCAAAAATGAAGATACATCAGAGTATACAGAAATACAGGGGGGATTGATAAATATGTATCAATATGATGAATCTTCAAAGGTAGTTAAATCTACAATACAATAGAAACTAACTGAATAGAAAAACAAGTACAGTTGATGGAAATTAGGGAGAGATAACCTAAAAGGAGTAAGTAAGATAAACACGTAGGCAAAAATTAGCTGAGTGGGAAAAGGAAGAAGACAAACTAAAAAAAACAGCTGTAAGAGGAAATGGCTAGCCAGGAAAGGCATGCTGAATTGAAAATAGAAAAACGAGCTGAATAAAAGGATAATAAGAGGAAAGGTATCATGAATTGAAACAGGAAATAACCTATTGTTCTTAAAGGGAGACAAATATCTAGAGTTCAAAATAACCATGTACATGTCTAATTGTTGTCATTATTATTGTATACGAATATGATTTAATGTTAGTAGGAAATGTGTAAGAAGCGGACGGAAAGAGTGTAACCTCTTAGTACCTCAGCCAATGGGGAAAGAGGAGGGATGTGCGGTCGGGGCGAGGGTTCTATAAAAAACTCCATATTTTGGGTTAGAACTTTGAAGAGAACCAAGCTTTGAAAACTTCTCTTCCGCTTATTGCAATAAACAAAACAAAAAGGACTTCACTGCGTCTTGGCTGATTATTGGTCAGGTGAGATTGCCTCTGGTCACGAAGGAAAGTTGCCAGGAACACATAACAATAGATATCACTTAAGTTTGACGTTGGAGAGAAATGCCCAAAATAAAGATGGAAGCATATACCTTAGTGGTTGGGAGAGAAAAGAGGAGGAAGAAAAATGACGGCGGTCAAGATTAAACAAGCTGGAGTGGAAATTCTCGCGACATTTCGGACGAGGCCGGAAGAGGCTGGGACCAGGAGTGAGCAGAGTTTCCTAGCCCGTTTGGCCTCGCAGTAGGTGTGTGTAGGCACCATTAGGCTCTTTGGCGGTTCCGCAGCGCAGTCAGCGTTGGGTGGGTGAGTGAGTTTTGGACAATCGGTGGGGCAGTGGGAGTAGTAGCAGAAGCTCCACCACCACAAGGTGAGGGGGGGGGGTGTCATTTCGATCCTTGCCGCCACGACTGCGTGGAAACAACGTCAGCAAGACTAGCCACAGCCGTCGCAACCACCATGGGTGAGTCTCCATTCTGGGCTCTTTTTAGCTGCCGGCTTGGGCGGGGTCGGTAACAGCTGAAAGAGCGGTTCTCAGGCCCGTTCAGCCTCTTTCCATTCACGTTTGTTGCTCGCCGTTCGCTAAAGCTCGCGACCAACCAGCAGTTAACCGAAACCGCGTTTCTTCTTTCTCTGTCCTTCTGCTTTCGGTTGAGGGAGGTCAAGCTGCGGGGGACGGCCAAAGCTGGCCACATTGTCCTTTGAACATTGTCGGTTGACGCTCGTGTCCTTTCCGAAGCGAAAGTCTCCCTCCGTCCCTACTTTTCTTCTACGCCTTTCACTCATTTCTCAATTTCCCTGCCCTGATTCCCATTCAAATTCATTCCCGCCTTTTCCACCCTTATCCCTTTTCTATTTTCTGTTATGCTTTCGTTGAAGCCTTCGAGTTCTCTCACCCTTAAAGGAGAGGGTGAGTCTCCCGGCGCCGGGACTCATTTCCTGCATCTTAATTTACAGCGAGTACTTTCTGACATCCCCTCGATTTTAACGCAGGAAACTTAAACCCTCGAAAAAAGAATCCACTCCCTCGGTCCTGTTTCTTTTCCTTTGCATCCGATCTCCCAATCCAACTCTTTTTACTCTCCTAGTTTGTGATGGATGGAATTTGTTAAGAATAATGGAAAGAACCTTAGAAGGTTGGGTTGGTAGAAATCCCAAAACAAGAAAGGGCCAAAATGAAGGTATACTTGGCAGCATCACCAAATTGGACACATTGCTGTTTTCTTTTGTGAGGAATAAAATTCAACTCCAAAGTTGTTGGAAAACAAAGTTTATTAAAGCGTTTGCAAAGGCTGATGGATCTCAGTACATGAAAGTAAAAGACTACACCTACTTTACAGATTTTAGCAGTTTAAATAGTTTTACCCCGGCTGCTGGTCCATCCTCCCCAAGCCCAGTTTAGAATAGAATAGAGCTAGAAGGGACCTTGGAGGTCTTCTAGTCCAGGGCTTTTCAACCGGTGGTATGTGTAACACCTGTGGTACTTTGCCATGTGGCAGGTGGTATGCAATTGCTAGCCAAGCGTAGCAGGGAAGGGGAATGAGCTGAAGCGACCCAAGCCTGAGGGAGAGGCAGCTGCAGGACTGTCTGGGCTGGGCAGAAGCTGATTGGCTCCAGCTGATTGGTGCTTCCCGAAGCAGCTTGGAGCTGGAGGTGAACTGAAGAAAAAGGTGAGAGGAGAGGCTATAAAAGGAGATGGTTTGGGTGGGGAAAGGGAAAAAAAAGACAACAGGGAAAGAGAAGGAGAGGTCAGCAGGCAGGGAGGAAACAGGGACAGAGAAGAAGCAGCAGCTGTTGCTGGAAGAAAAGGTCCCCTGGTTTGTTTTCTTCAGCCAGGAGAATGCAATCAGTGCTGATAAAATGAAAAGCTGGCATGTTGGAAAGGAGGTGGGTTTATTTAGTTCTGGATCATCTGGCAGCTTGATTGGGTTACCATAAGGATTTTTGTACAGTTTTTACAGCATTTTGTAATTCAGAGGCTTTGTGTGCTTTGGTTATTGGAATATTTTAGTCTGTATTTTAGGCTACCAATGAGTCCAAAGTGTTGACTTCCATAGGTTTAATCCCTTTAAACAAATGTAATTAGTTTTACCCCATTATCTCGAGTCTGTGGCAGACATGTCAAATGACATCACCTGACGTGAGACCTATTGGGACTGTTTCGCCATTGCTGGCAATGGGGTGGGTGTGGCTTCCAGATTACCTGTCTGGCCTGCGGGCCAGCAGTTTGACACCCCTGGTCTATGGCTTTTAGAAAGTTTTCTTTGAAGGTAAACAGGCTTAATTTGAGGCTAAAGCTTTTTGCAATTGCAGGACCCTTTCAGTCTCAGATTGCAACATTGTGACACCTCTGAGGCAGCTTAAAGAAAAAAAAAAATCCCGGAGTTTTTGTGTTTCTTTATTTTGTGAGCCTTTCTTGCTTTGCATTTGATTCCTGTGTCTAAGGGTACAGGGAAGGGATTGGGGGTGTGTGCATTCTTCCTACACTGTGGAAAGAGCTCAGAAGGGAGAGAGGAAGAACGCCTGACCAGCTAGCTCAGGGGTTTACAAACTTAGCAACTTTTAAGACCTGTGGACTTCAACTCCCAGAATTCCTCAACCAGCCATGATGGCTGAGGAATTCTGGGAGTTGAAGTCCACAAGTCTTTAGAAGCGCAAAGTTTGAAGACCCCTGAGCTAGCTGGTAGTGGTGCATATTAATAAACATGGATAAATTCATCATACATTTGTCAGTGCAAAGGGAAAGTGATTCAGCAAAGGAACAGCCACCAAAGAAATTAAAACTGGTACTTTTTCCCTTTTTTTCTACAGTTTGTAATATTTTATTAGATTGTAGAATAAAATACAAAAGCAAATAGTAGGACACAGTGGGGAGGAAAAAGGGGGGAAAAGTAAGGGGGAGAAAAGAAAAAGAACAGACTTCCTCTGTTGCAGTAGAAGGAAGCATTAGCATTAAACCTCACCTTTTTACTTTTCCATAAAATTATAAACTACCCATTTCTATAACAAATGAATCTAATCAGTAAAACCCAAAATCCCCCCCCCCTTTTTTTAGTCATCAAGTTTTTGACACCTTGCTAAGCACTGGTGGTACTCAAATACTGTCATGTCCTAAAAGTGGTACAATCTGTGAAAAGGTTGAAAAGCCCTGTTCTAGTCCAGCACCACCACCCCTCAAGCAGGTCAGTCACATGCTTTCTGTCTGCCTATAATATGCCAAGACACCTAGTTAGTTATACCCTTCTCATCACCCAAACTTGCTAAGCACCCAGACTCTTCACTGCTCACCTCTCTTGTATTTCCTTATTGGTTCCCTTGTTTATCTGTACAATACAGTAACTGGTACATGCTTCCAGCTAGAAGCTATGTATGTCATAGCTTTAGCAGAGTTCATGCATTGGTTAAACATGGCTGTGCTCTGGATATATAATAAAGTGGCTATTCTTTAAAATACTAACCCTAGGTAGTTTGAATAAAAAATAAACCGTATATAAATTGGATAATATGTCATTTATAAGCTATATCCTAGTCTACATTATGGAAAATTACAACTTATATCTCACACAACAAAACTCTTCATGGTTTTTAGTCTATAGCAGGGGTGTCAAACTCGCCGCATCACATGACGTGTCATGACGTATCGTGACTTTTTTTTCCATTGCCGGCAATGGGGTGGGTGCGGTTTCTCCATGACGCATCCGGCCCACAGTGTGGGATTCAGAGACCAGTCATTGCAGGGTGTCCCAAAATGTCTGTCTGCCTAGGCAGAGTTTATTGTATTTATACATTTTTAACAAGCAGGAAATAACGCACAGCAAAAGCACTGTTTATTGGTGTACTCCCTAGTCCAGGGGTGTCAAACTCAATTTCACTGAGGGCCGCATCAGCATTGCAGTTGCCCTCAGGGGGCCGGGTGGGTATGGCCTACTGGGTGGGCGTGGCTAGAGTGCGTATGGCCTACTGGGTGGGCGTGGCCAGCTCTACATCGTTCGCATCGTGGGGGCCTGGGCAGGAGTGGGACAGATCTGAGGGTCTCTGGCAGAAGGAGGGTCTCTGGGCCAGGGCCAAGGCAGTGGGGGCTGTTCCCTCACTGTTTCCAGGATGGCTTCGCAGGCCACATGAAACCACTTCGCGGGCCGGATCTGGCCCCCGGGCCTTGTGTTTGACATGTCTGCCCTAGTCAATCTTAGAGAACATCCGAACATCCCAGCCAGGGCAGAGTCTCTTTTATCTAGCTGGTTCTTGGCAGTCCTTGGCAATGCTAATTGGAATGAGCTCATAGACATGCGGATAACAAGATACTAAGGCAGGCAGTTTGCTGTGCACGGTCCCTTCATATCCTTGACCTCCATCTCTACACCACGGGCTGGCAGTTTGACACCCCTGGTCTGTAGGTTTCAGTTAATATTTTCAATCATAAAGGTGGAAGATGGAGAGATTTAATCAGGAATGAATAGTAGAGTACACTGAGGGATAAGTACTCATGTTTTAACAAATTTCATTACAGTGTTAAAATCCCTGTTTTTTCAGATGATTGCTGCTGGTATTTTGAGACACATAGTAATACAATATATTCTAAGTTACAGTGAGGGGAAAAATTATTTGATCCCCTGCTGATTTTCTATGTTTGCCCACTGACAAAGAAATGATCAGTCCATAATTTTAGCGGTAGGTTTATTTTAACAACGAGAGACAGAATAACAAAAAAAAAATCCAGAAAAACACATTTTAAAAAAGTTATAAATTGATTTGCATTTTAATGAGTGAAATAAGTATTTGACCCCTTCGCAAAACATGACTTAGTACTTGGTGGCAAAGCCATTGTTGGCAATCACAGAGGTCAGACGTTTCTTGTAGTTGGCCACCAGGTTTGCACACATCTCAGGAGGGATTTTGTCCCACTCCTCTTTGCAGATCCTCTCCAAGTCATGGTGGTTTCAAGGCTGACATTTGGCAGCTCGAACCATCAGCTCCCTCCACAGATTTTCGACCCCAAACCACCCCAGTGATGCCCTCGACGTGATGTCCTGTTGCCTGGAGGCGGTCCAGGTCTGGATGGGGAGGAACAGGCTCCGGCTCAACCCTGACAAGACTGAGTGGCTGTGCGTGCCGGCATCTTGGGAATCTCAGATTATTCCATCTCTTACTATGGGGGGTGAGTTATTACCCCCCGTAGATAGGGCTCGCAACTTGGGAGTCCTCCTAGATTCACAGCTTTCTTTAGAAGATCATATAGTAACTGTGACTAGGGGGGCCTTCGCCCAGGTTTGCCTGGTGCGCCAGTTGCGGCCCTATCTAGACCGGGATACCTTGCGTACAGTCGCTCATGCGCTCGTGACCTCTCGGTTAGACTACTGCAACACACACTACATGGGACTGCCCTTGAGGACCACTCGGAGGCTCCAACTGGTGCAGAATGCAGCCACGCGAGTTGTGTTGGGGGTCTCCCGATACTCCCATGTTACACCTCTGCTCCGTGAGCTGCATTGGCTTCCAGTTGTCTTCTGGGTAAGATTCAAGGTGCTGGTAATGACCTATAAAGCCCTACATGACATGGGTCTGGAGTACTTAAGGGAGCACCTGCGGCCGGTGTCGACTTCCCTCCGCCCAGTGCGCTCTCACAGAGAGGGCCTCCTCAGGGTGCCACCGGTCAGAGAATGCCGACTGATGGCCCCCAGGGGGAGGGCGTTCTCTGTGGGTGCGCCTGACCTTTGGAACCGTTTACCGGTTGAGCTCCGGATGGCTCCCGACCTTCGCTCCTTCCGACGTGATCTAAAAACCTATTTGTTTGAACAAGCTGGCCTGGTCTGATGGGTTTGGGGTTTTAATTACTGTTTTTAAGTAATTTATTTATTGTATTTGGGCACTATGGTTTAATCTGTTTTTAATTTTTGTATTCTGTATTTTTGGTATTTATTGCCCTGTACACCGCCCTGAGTCCTTCGGGAGAAGGGCGGTATACAAATTAAATTAATAAATAATAAATAAATATGGGATTAACGTCTGGAGACTGGCTAGGCCACTCCAGAACCTTAATGTGCTGCTTCTTGAGCCACTTCATTTTGTTTTGGGTCATTGCCATACTGGAATACCCATCCACGACCCATTTTCAATGCCCTGGCTGAGGGAAGGAGGTTCTTGCCCAAGATTTGACAGTACATGGCCCTGTCCATTGTCCCTTTGATGCTGTGAAGTTGTACTGTCCCCTTAGCAGAAAAACACCCCCAAAGCATAATGTTTCCACCTACATGTTTACAAGACCACCACACGTGATAAAATGTACCTGGAGTTTAATTACATTTCCAGCATTTGTTGGAGGTTCCATTATACATTCTTGCCAATCTGTCTGGAATCATATACTATTGATACATCATCTGGTAAGTTTTCTTTCAAACTGTAATTCCAGGTAAACTTTAAACCATTAATCCACATATTTTCCCATTGATCTAACATTATATTATAACCTATGTTTTTTGTCCATTTTACCATACAATCTTGAATATATTCATCTTCCACATTCATCCTAAGTAGTATTTTATAAAGTTTAGAAATCAAGTGATCATCTTCACAATATAAATCCATTCCAATTCAGATTTGTCTGAATAAATTAGTGGCTGCATCTGAATACATGGCTGATTCATCTTTGCACAAGGCCAGATTTTCCTCCTGGGCATTAGCATCTAACATCACCTCCCACAGACGTCTGTGGCTCAGACACTGGCAAGTGGGTGCTAGATCCAAGTGGAGGTTGGCCTCAGCCCCTTACAAGGGGGGGGGGGGCAGTTGTTCAGAGAGGCACTAAATCCTTATCGAGAATAAGGATAAGGGTAAGGTCATGTCCCCTCTGATCAGGAGAACAGACAGGAGAGCTACCCCTTATGCCCGCAGGCAGCCTGTTCTGTTCCCCGCCCCCCCCGGGGTATAAACAGACAGAAGCGTTGTCAAGAATTCAGGCCAGGGTTTCAAACAGGTAGGAAATCTGACAGAATTCCGAAGATGTGACCAGAAGTTGATTAAATTATTGTTTGACACAAAGTCCTGAGAGCAGCCACACCCCCTTTTGTACCTTGTGGGGTGTGGCTCAGTGATTCAGCTAATCCCTGACCCTTCTACTCTTTGTACGCTGCTGTAAACACTTGGCTCTGTGCCGTTCTCGGGGATCTAGCCATGATTCATCTCCACTACTCTCCAACTGCTGCAGCTACTCTGGCTCACTCCCAGCCTGGCTAATCACAGGCTGCTCCTGTCGGCCTTCAGATGGAGACGAAGGCCTTGCCATAGGGGGGGGTCCCGGAGAGGGAGGCCTTGCCAGTTCCTCCCCATCATCCTCAGAGTCCTCTTCCTCGAGTAGGACAGGCTCAGGGGTCGGGGCCACAACACAGTCCTTTCGCCTGAGCTACACAGACTCAGATTTTACTCATTACTCGCACCCTTATCCTCCCAGACCAGAACGTCAATTTGACAGATCTGGCAAGAGGGACAGACCCAGACAGCAATTTCAGGCCAAACGGCCCTTTCGGGGTGTGGGAGGCTGTCCCTTCAGACGGTCCAACTGACAGCAAGAGTACCTCTCCCATAGGGGCCAGGTTGGCTCTCTTTGCACACAGATGGGAGAAAATAACTACAGATCTCTGGGTCCTCAACACCATCAGATTTGGCTTGACTCTGGAGTTCAACTCCATTCACCCGAGGCATTTTGTCTCTTGCCCATCTTCCAAAAATCAGGTCAAAAGACGCCTCATGAAGGAGGCGATTTGATATCTCCTGGAAATTCAGGCCATAGAACGGGTACTAGCAGGGCAAAAGGGACAGGGTTTTTATTCCATTCTGTTCATCATTTCAAAGGCATCGGGAGGATGGAGAGCAATCCTGGATTTAAAGAAACTAAATATTGTGGGTTTTTATATTACTCTATTGTTTTAGCTTGGGCTCTTATTTAATTCTTTTTTAATTTTTGTATTCTGTATTCTTATATTGCCCTGTTCACCGCCCTGAGTCCTTCGGGAGAAGGGCGGTATGTGTATATATATATATAAATAAATACCCACTTGTTATACAAGAAATTCAAAATGCAGACACTCCAATCCATCTTAGCAGGCATCAGAAGGGGGGACCTCCTGACGTCCATCGATCTGATGGAGGCCTACCTGCACATTCCCATCCTTCCTGGGCATCACAAATTCCTTAGGTTCTGCTACGCAGGCCACCACTTTCAATACAAAGCTCTACCATTCGGCCTGTCATCGGCCCTCAGAGCATTCACAAAGGTCCTGGCTGCGCTGGCCATGCATCTGAGAGCCATTCCAGTGCGTGTCCAGTGTTATCTGGATGACATCCTTATCCAATCTTCCTCAGTCCAATGGGTTCAGTCAGACCTGGCATTGTCCATCAAGATTCTCCAGGACCACGGGTTTTCGGTGAATTTTCAAAAGAGACAGTTTCCTCCACCCACATCCTTCACCTGGGCACGGCGATAGACACAAGGAGGTGCGAGGTTTATTTGTCTCAGGAACGTCGGGACAGTATCTGATCCCTAGTCTCCCGAATTCAAAGAGAGCGAGTAGTCGCCCTGGCAATCCTTTCGCAACTGCTAGGAAAGATGGTTTCCTGCATAGCAGTAGTTCCTTGGGCTCGACTCCACTCCAGAACCCTCCGATGGTTCCTGCTCCCATTCCAGAGACTAGGTACCAGTTCCTCCAACCACAGGGTACGGGTCCCATCACAGACCCTGCAATCCCTCCAGTGGTGGGTCTCTCCAGCGATGGACAGGGGGACCTTATTGAAGGAGCCCAACCGACTCATCCTAACATCAGATGCCAGCTTGTTTGGCTGGGGAGCGCACCTGCAATCCCAGTTGGCCCAAGGTTGGTGGTCCTGGTCAGATCTGAAGCACAACATAAACTGGTTGGAGCTCAGAGCTATTCATCTGGCTTTACGCCACTTTCACCACACAGTGGCAAGGCGACACGTTCTAGTCCTCATGGACAACTTCATTGTGAAAACCCATATCAACAGGCAAGGGGGTACCCACTCCAGGTCCCTCATGGTCAAAGCTCGATTATTAGGAACATGGGCAGAGACCAACCTCTTGTCCCTCAAGCCGGAGCACATCTCAAGAGAGATGAATCACCAAGTGGATTTCTTGAGCAGGGCAACGGTGGACCACTCCAAGTGGCACCTGCACCCAGATCTCTTCAGGGAAATATTGGAGAGGTTCGGTTATCCAGCGCTGGACTAGTTCGCTACCCCAGTGAATTCCCAGCTCCTGAGATTCTTCTCCCAGTTCCCGTCTCCAGGGGCAGAAAGGGTAGATGCCCTCTGCAGCCCATGGCCCAGAGAGCTCCTGTATGCGTTCCCTCCTCTCCCTCTGACCCAAGCAGTTATACGAAAGATATTGCAGGAATGGGCAGAGATGATACTCATTGCTCCCCACTGGCCACGGCAGCCGTAGTATGCCGACTTCGTAGGCCTATCGATATCTCCGTGGAGGATACCTCAAGATCGGATCTCCCTCAGCCAAGTGACTCTACAACATCCAGAGCCTCAGTGGCTCCAGCTAACCACCTGGCATTTGAAAGGAGACTTCTAGCAGAGGAGACCTACTCATCAGGCATGATTAACATGATTCAGGCTTCAAGACGGCCTGTGACCAATAGAATTTATGATTCCACATGGAAGGATTTCTGTAACTGGTGTGGGAGACAACAGTTAGATCCGGCTACCATTCGTGTTCCAAGAATCTTGGATTACTTACTGGAGGGGCTTCAAAAGGGCTTAGCACCCAACATTATTCGCACTTTCTATTAGAGATGACTTGTGTATTTTTCACAAGGACAGAGTGGTCTTATGCTTAGACCCCTCATTTGTTCCCAAGGTAAACTCATTGTTTCACAGAGCACAGGAGATTGTGCTTCCAGATTTTTGTCCAGAGCCGTCCCACGAATTGGAATGTAAATGGCACACCTTGGACATTCGTAGAGCATTGCGTTACTATATTAAGCGAACTGCCTCCTTTCGAAAATCTGAAGCCCATTTCGTTTCATTCCAGCCCTCTTCAATAGGTCAGAAAGTGTCTTATCTCTACTATAGGCAGATGGATTAGTGCTTGCATAGCGGGGGCATACCAGGCACACTCCTTGCCAGCCCCAAGGTGAATTACCGCACACTCCACTCGCAGTGCTGCAACTTCAGCAGCCTGGGCAACACAGGCATCGATAGAGGAGATATGCAAGGCGGCGACATGGTCATCCCCTTCCCCATTTGTGAGGCATTATAAGTTAGATAAGTTTGCCTCAGCAGATGCTTCATTTGGCAGGAGAGTTCTCCAAAGAGTATTGTCAAATAGTGGGACAAAATGGAGACTGCTTTAGAAAGAAGGTTCTTGTTTATTGAAGAGCAGAACCACAAACAAACAAAGTCATCACTAAAAGTCAACATGGGTTTGTCAAAAACAGATCATGCTAGACAAATCTTATTACATTCTTTGACTAAGTGACAAAACTAGTGGACCAGAGGAATGCTGTAGATATAATTTACTTGGACTTCAGTAAGGCATTTGATAAAGTAGATCACAACCTACTACTTGATAAGATAGAAAAATGTGGGTTAGATAGCATTACCACTAGATGGATTCGTAGCTGGCTGACAGGCTGTACTCAGTGTGTGGTCCTCAATGGAACCGCATCTACATGGAAGGAAGTGTGTAGTGGGGTGCCCCAGGGCTCTGTTCTGGGCCCAGTGCTCTTCAATATCTTCATTAACGACTTGGATGAGAGGATAGATGGGGAACTCATCAAATTTGCAGACGACACCAAGCTGGCAGGAATAGCCAATACTCCAGAAGATAGGCTTAAGATACAGAAGGTTCTGGACAGACTCGAACACTGGGCGCTATCTAACAAAATGAAATTCAGTGGTGAAAAAAGTAAGGTTCTACATTTAGGCAGGAAAAATCAAATGCATAGGTATAGTATAGGTGGTACCTTGCTCAATAGTAGTAACTGTGAGAGGGATCTCGGAGTCTTAGTAGACAATCACTTCAATATGAGCCAGCAGTGTGCTGCAGCTGCCAAAAAAGC
>JAKJMR010016179.1:57894-106138 GCA_024449315.1 Daboia siamensis
AGAGATTGGACAGCCATTTGCCTGAAATGGTATAAGGTTTCCTGCCTGAGCAGGGGGTTGGACTAGATGACCTCCAAGGTCCCTTCCAACTTTATTATTATTATTATTATTATTATTATTATTATTATTATTTATTTATTAACAGCATGTGGCTCTGGGGCAGCTGACCACATGGTGCTGGGAGTGGTGGGTTTTTATACCTTCTTGGGCTTTTGTGTTTGGAGTTGTTCCTGTTCCTGTGGCATGAACTTTGACCTGAGGTTCAGTGTGCCCTTTTTGTATTCTGATGGTGGTGGGTTAATCCTATTATGTCTTAAAGGTCATGTCTTTAGATTTTGGGTGGGGGAAGTAGATTCTTAGGGGTCATTGTCTTTCTAATTCTATCAGCTCCAGGCTTCCTGGCCCCAGGCTTCCTGAATGAATTACTAAGTTTGCATTTCTAAAAGCTGATTTCTGCTTGGGGCAGGGAGAAGGGGGTTGGTTTCTGGGGGCTGGTTTTGTCTAAGATTTTTCTGTTACTCCTTTGGGGAAATATAATCTGCCTTTTTTAACATTCCTCAAAATATTTCTTTCTCGGGGAGGGGCTGACTTCCTACACCAGCATTGTCCTATATTATAGTACTATTAAGTTTTTGTTTTGAACGGAGATGAACAAGAGCACTGGTGCATAGGATGAATTTTTAAATGAAAAAGCAATGGCTCCAGTTATTGCTGTATTCTATTCCATCAGGAAGGACAGGTGAAGGCTTCTGGTTATGGCATCGCGGTGAGGCAGATGCAGGAAGACTGGCTCCGTTTTCCACGTTTCATTTTGTCCTGCTGGGGGACCCTGGAAAGGGTCAAAAGCTGCCCCGTAGAGGTGGCAAGAGAGGAGGGGACACTCATTTGATAATGGTCTGGCAGCCCTCCCGTTTGATCCAAGGAAGCCCTCCAAACTGGTGGGGGAAAGTCTGGCTACATTTGCATATCCAATAAGAAGCTGCTGTCAACGGAAGACATCAAGCACTACCAAGCAAACTCATAGCAACGTGGATGAAACTGGGTGAGACCTAAGTCTCTCTTTATGATTTTAAAACCTTTTCCTGAAAATCTGCCCAAAGAACTTCCCCCAAGAAGAAGGGAAAGGGATCAGAACTGCCGTCTCTCTATAAATACTGGTCGGGATGTGTGGGGTGCTGGCTTTGTTGCTGTAAGCAGATTGGTTGGCTGTGATGTTACATCATGATTGGTTGATGGGGTTATTGTTAGGGGATTAGTTGGGTGATTTGTAACATCCTGTGTGGCTGAGGTGCTGGCTGTGTGCTCGTTAGTCCTTTGTGTTGTAACAATCTGGGTAATGGGCTGTGTGATGACATCCTGAGCTCTATTGTAGTGATTTCCTGAGTTCTGTGTTGACATATCCTGGGTGGTTTGCTGTGTTGTGATATCCCGGGTTTTAGCATTGTAACCTCCTGAATTCTGTGATGTAATGTCCCGAGCAGAAGACTGTTGTGTAACATCCCGGGCTTTGGTTTGGCTTCGGGTTTGCGGTCTGGCCCTTTGTTCATGGCGTATGTCAGTTTGCTTTGTGTGGGGGTCGGGGGGGGGTGCAGCAGCTGAAGATGCCGCCGAGGTTTGGCTTCTGGATGGTGGTTGCATTTCGCCTATGGGGTGGGTTGGGGTTTGAGTCTGGTGATGGTGATTGGTGGTGGTGTCTTGTGATGATGTGGGTCTGGTGTCGGTTTTCGTGGCTGGGATGAAAACAAATACACACACACACACACACACACACACACACACACACATACATACTTGAAATTTGAGGACGAAAAGTGTTTTTAAGACTTTTTAATGAAAGGCTGGAAAAGTTTACAATATAAGTTTTGGATTTGAGAGGGGTGAGGAGCCAAGATGGTGGACAGAGCTCCTCCAAAAGTAAAAGGTTTATTTTATTTTATTTTTATTTTAACTTTTTAACCTCTTAACATTGTATTTTTAACCTACCCCTTTTTAAACCTAGTTTTAAACTTATTTTTAAACTTAAACCCTTGTTTGACTTTATAATAGTCAAAGACTTTTTAGAAGGATATATACTGGAGAGGCTACCATTGTTTTACCTACATTTCAACAACTGTACAAGCCAGGATTACCTAGAATGGGGAAAAGGAGAAAGAGACAGCGTGTTCACTCAGCAGCACAGAGTTCTTCCAAGCCACTGAAGCAGTAGAAAATGGAAGATTTCACTGCAAATAGACAGCCTGCTCCAGTTAGTAACACATCTGTATGTGACTCATTGCAATGGAATTTACAAACTGAACTTGAAAGCAAGCAGCACACAGAACTTTCTGTTTCTCTCACAGAAAATAGCTCCCCTCCCTGGAATTCTGCACCCGCTTTTCCTGCACAGGATGGGATAGTAACGAACTTAGTAAGGGAGAAGGAAACAGACTTCCTTTCCAGACAATGTTTGCTCACAGCTCAAACCGTAAATTCAATCTACGAACAGTCTTTTGCAAAGTTTATCAGCAGTCAAACAAACATCGTAGAAGGACCCAGGAGAACACACAATGATAGATATGGGATGGCTAATGCAGAAATGGAAACTAGAATAGGCCCCTCTCTCCCGTCTACAAATGAGAGACGAAAGATTATCCACAAAGAAAACAATACTCAATCAAATAGTTCTAGAGGTGACCTAGATCTCAGTTTACAGACCAACTAGGTTACCTTGCAAATCTATGACAACAGAAGGAATAGAGGAAGTTGGAGTGATAGAAAAGCTGTTAGGCAGTCTCTGAGCCAGCTGCTTCGCTGCAAGTACACGCAGATTGATTTGTTACATGCAGAGTGGCTGCCCTCAAAAAGGCAAAGTATGCAGATTTTTCTGTCCTTCAAGCGGTCTCAATGCTTCTTAGAATGAAGCACTTCCTGAGCACTTTTGCAATATTTCCAATACGTGTCTTCCACTCAGGGAACCTGCGCCCGCTCCTGGTTCAGTCTCTCCATGAGGGAACTATTGCTTTAAATTCAAGTGGCAACAGACCTCATACTGATAAGTTTGAAACACCAGCAGCTGAATCAAGTTTGAGATAACAGAGAAGTGATCCACAGAGTTACCCAGAGTCACTGTTTCTGCTGAGGGTGTGCCAGAGGTAATGATGATAGACTTTAACGCTATATTGCCAGATCCTGAGCAAGCTAATTATACACAGAGACTGGATGATTTAAAAGAAACATTGACAATAAAGCTAATACATCAAATAACTATCATAACGATCCTCCAACATGTGCCCCTATGGAGAACTTGAACTGACTATATGAAAGCCAATGCAAGGAAAACACTTTAAACATTATGTCATGGAATGTAGCTAGGTGGTATCATTTCAGAGGCCTTAATCACTCTGATCCTCTGGAAGGTAAGGATATTATATTGGTGTAAGAGACTTGGACTACTGATGATCTCCTGCTAAATGGCTTTTATTCATATAAGCTGGAAGCAAGGTCTGGCAGAGGCCCAGGGAGACAGAAAGGAGGGCTGGGTATATTTATTTCTACCAACTTGAGAGCAGAGTCCACACTTATTACCCCTTTAAACCATTCAGCTATGGCCCTTCTCTTCAAGTGGGACTCAGTCCTGCTTTTGATAATTAATGTTTATCTCCCTCCTTCACTAAGAAAAGCTGAAACCACTACTGTATGGCTGGAGTTGGAACACTACGTTAACAACTCATGGAACACCCAAATGCCAGGGTCCTACTCGGGGGAGACTTTAATGCCAGATTGGGACCAGAAGATTATACATTATTTATGAAGCATCATCAATATCCACCATCAGAGGTCCCTATACAAACCAACACCCCCCTCATACGACTCTAAAGACATTAGAGCCAACTGTGCTGGCTTCTGTCTTGCCAAGTGGGCAAATAAATTTAACTTCTTATATCAAACAGTTCATGGACGGGTGACTATCCTGGCGAGTTTATATTCATAGTGGGGTCCAAAACCAGCACCATTGACTACATCTTAACTTCTGTGGACTTAGTACATCATATAGAACATTTTGAAGTCCTGCCCTACCTAGAAAGTGATCATCTTCCTCTGTGTATATACATGAAGCCCTTTATCAGGCAAATACCCTCCAAGGACCATTTTATTCCTGCAATCTCTACAGCCAGCCTAACAAGATGCTGGGTCAAATGGACTCAACAACTTGATCAGAAGGTAAAAACAGTCCTAACAGAGGATAATTTTCAAAAAATCCGCGCAGGCTTTATATCAGCCAACCCGACTCAAGATTTATTAGAACTATATAAGAGTTTAGTCTATGAGCTACAACCATTATTAGCACATGGCTGAAATGTCTCAGCTAAGAGGTCCTGCACCACCTCCAAACCATGTTTTGATAAAGATTGCGTTGAAGTCAAGAAAGCCCTTAACTTGGCATATAAGGAGTACAAAAGCAAGACGATATTGCAATAAAGCAATTCTTAAACAGTTACTTACACTTAAAAAACAATTCAAGCAACTGATTGCATCCAAGAAGAGACAAGACACAAGGTCTTCTTAGGAACAGCTCATCGTGGCAGCAAAGCAAAAGAACTCTTCTTTATTTTGGCGTTTAATAGCTTGCCACTCTGAAAGAATCTATACCCCATTAGACTGCCATATATCTCCTATAACCTGAGAACTCCATTTTCGGAGAATGTATGAAGACCCCTCCAGTGAGAGTACAAGGTCTATAATGAAGGATTTACCTGAGTGGCATCCAGTTTCAGAGTCTGAAATCAAATCCCTCATTGGCCAAGGCTCCAGGAGCTGACTTCATCTCGGCTGAATTAGTAAAAAATAAGGTGGAGTGGTGGATACCCATCCTGGCAGCACTATTCACCTATATTGACTCCACTGGACATGTCCCAGAGGATTGGGGCTTGGCAATTGTCCCAATTTATAAAAAGGGAAAGAGAGACAACCCTGCCAACTACAGACCAATAAGTCTGCTAAATATAATCAGCAAACTCTTATGTCAAACACCTTCAAGATAAATTAAAGGAGTAGCTGGACCTTGAGAACTTGATTGCTGAGGAACAAGCCGGATTCAGAGAGGGGAGAGGCACCATAGATCAGTGCTTAGTTCTTCATCATTTGATTGAAAAATATGCATCAGACAGACCTGTATACGCTGCCTTTATAGACCTTAAGGCAGTTTTTAATACAGTTACAAGGTCTAAGCCACGGGTCTTCAAACTTGGCCCTTTTATGGCTTGTGGACTTCAACTCCCAGAATTCCTTACCCAGCGTGCCTGGCTGAGGAATTCTGGAAGTTGAAGTCCACAAATCATAAAAAGGCCAAGTTTGAAGACCCCTGGTCTAAGCTATGGGAGAAGCTGGAAGCTACCTCAATTGATCAATTG
This sequence comes from Daboia siamensis, assembly GCA_024449315.1. NCBI lineage: Eukaryota > Metazoa > Chordata > Lepidosauria > Squamata > Viperidae > Daboia > Daboia siamensis. The sequence goes on from JAKJMR010016179.1 coordinate 63,285, forward strand.
ATCACAATTGCAGTCCTCCATCTGTTATGTGCTTTACATACCAAAATATCTCTCAAGGTGAGGTGTAATATGCAAGGGTCTCTCTCGAGGTCAGTTGAAACTCAAAAGGGGGTTAAACAGGGGTACATACTGGCCCCCTTGCTCTTCAATTTTTATATAAATGATATTGCAAAATGGTTAAATAATCCAAATTACCACCCCCAAACAATAGGTGACCGAAGCATTGCTCTGCTGCTCTATGCAGATGATGCTGGGATTCTCTCCAGGTCTCCAGTTGGCCTTAAAAGAGCCTTGCGAGCCCTTGTCCAGTATTGTAAATATAATAAACTGGACATAAATTATGAGAAAGCAAAGTTTATGGCTTTTGCAAAAAGGCCAAAATGGTACACATGGTATTTAAATAGCCACAAAATAGAGCAGGTAACTACCTTTAAGTACCTAGTGGTGGTCATCCATGCCACCAGCTCACCAAAAGCCCATGGAGAATACACGGCTGCCTCTGGCCAATGATCAGCAAATGCCATTCTTAAATTTTTCTGCGCAAAGGGAGGACACTATGTTCCAGCTGCAATTAAGCTCTTTCTGGCCAAGTCGCTAGCACAGCTTCTCCACGGGACCTTGCTCGGACCCTCAGCTTCGTGTTTTACACCACTGGAAAGAGTTCAATCCAAATTTATCAGAACAATTCTCCAGATGCTGCGCTGTGTCCCTAATGCACTTCTGCACCTGGAGACAGGATTGATAAAAGTTGAAGCAAGAATCTGTATAGCTTCCTTAAACATCTAGCTACGGCTTAATTGCTTTCTGCAAGGCCTTGCTCCATTAATTCTACAAGTTCATTAAACTTCACTCAATAAATTTTAATTTTAAACTTTACAAATAAGATGCATTAAGAGGTCTGAGGTCATTTCAACATGGTAGGGCAGTGATGGCGAACCTTTTAGAGACCGAGTGCCCAAACTGCAACCCAAAACCCACTTATGTAGCGTCAGGTGCCGGGTGGGCGTGGCCCATTGGGTGGGTGTGGCTGAGGTGGTCACAGCAGGCTGGGTGGGCATGGCCACCTCGATGTTGCTCGTGGTGAGGGATGCCTGTGGGGGCCAGGCAGGGTTGGAGGAGAGCCAAGGGGTCTCTGGCGGGTGGGATGGTGGGCAGGAGGCTTGTCCTGCGGGGTGAGGCAGGGGGGCAAGATAGGGGTGCCACTGCCGCAGAGCAAGGCGAGGCAGGGGCCAGGGTGGCTGCTGTCTGACGCCATTGCCCCCCCCCCCCCACACACACAGCGAGCGCATGGGGGCCAACTGTGTCCATCAGCCTTCTGGCCCCTCGGTTTCAGCCAGTGGCTGTTTGCAGCCTCGCGCATTGCACCCAATGCGTCTGCCATGAGGCCGTGGAACAAGCTGGCTGGAGGTAAGGAACCGGTATACCGATTACTGCCACCCGGCTTGTTCCATGGCCTCATGGCAGCGGCATTGGGCAGGAGGCCACAAACAGCCAGTTTCAGCATGCCGCAGCTGTTTACTGCCTCGCGTATTGTGTCCAATGCTGCTCGGCTGAAAGCGGCCATGGAACAATTGGGGCAGGTTTCCCCCTCACCCGCCGCGTGGATCGCCCTGCTGCTGCTTGGAAAAGGCTGCTGGGGGGCTGCAAAATTGCCCCACAGCCATGGATCCGGGCTCTGGTGGCCTTGAAAAGGCCTCTGCCGCCCGGATCTATGGTTGCAGAGCAATTTCGCGCTGCCCCCCATGGCTGATCCAGGCAGCAGAGGCCTTTTCCAAGCCTCCAGAGCTCAGATCCATGGCTGTGGAGTGATTTTGTAGCCCCCCAGCAGCCCGATCCTTGCTCCGAAGGCCAAGGAAAGAATTAGTCCATTAGTGGGAGAAGGTGACAAGCAACAGGTAGAAAGCAGAACTACTTAACTCATTTTTTGCATCTGTCTTTACACAAAGGGAATCAAAAACAGTGCCGTAAAAATCAGATTAGGAATACAAATTAAAATAAACAAGAAAATGGTAAGTGATCACCTGTCCACCCTAGTCAGGTGGTACCTGCCTCAGTAGTAGTAACTTTGAGAGGGATCTCTTAGTCCTAGTGGACAATTACTTAAATATGAGCCAGCAGTGTGCTGCAGCTGCCAAAAAAGCCAACACAGTTCTAGACTGCATTAACAGAGGGATAGAATCAAGATCATGTGAAGTATTAATACCACTTTACAATGCCTTGGTAAGGCCACACTTGGAATACTGCATCCAGTTTTGGTTGCCACAATGTAAAAAAGTTGTTGAGACACTAGAAAGAGTGCAGAGAAGAGCAACAAAGATGATTAGGGGACTGGAGGCTAAAACATATAAAGAGTGGTTGTTGGAATTGGGTATGTCTAGTTTAATGAAAAGGACTAGGGGTGACATGATAGCAGTGTTCCAATATCTTAGGGGTGGCCACAAAGAAGAGGGAGTCATGCTATTCTGCAAAGCACCTGAAGGCAAGACAAAAAGCAGTAGATGGGAAATAGAGAAGCAGCCTAGAACCTGTGTTTCCCCAAAAGTAAGCGCTACCTTGAAAATAAGCCCTAGCTTGCTTTATGTGGGTGGGCCTAATATAAGCCCTACCCCCAAAATAAGCCCTAGATTTGGGGCAAGGTGCATGCCTAAAAACTAACCTAGGGTGTGTGTGGGGGAGTTGCCCCACATGCCCTGCACCCACTTACCATGAATTGACACCTGCCTCTCCTGCAGTGTCCCCTGGCCTGCAATTTGTAGTCAGGCATTTCCGGAAGGCCTCTGCAGCTGAGAACCAAGCTATGGATTCAATCTGTAGTTCAGTTTTCAGCTGCAGAGGCCTTCCATCAAGGCCTCTGACTACAAAATGCAGGCCGGAGCTCCATTCTCAGTTGTAGAATGAAGCTGCTCCTTCAGCTGCAGAAGACGTGGGCTGGCCAGGCGGGAGTGTGGGTGCCGCCACCGTCAGGTGAGTGGAAAAGACACCCCCTGAAAATAAGACCTGGTGCCTCTTTTGGAGGCAAAAAAAAATAAGACCGGGTCTTATTTTGGGGGAAATGGTAAGGAGAAATTTCCGGACAGTTGGAACAATTAATCAGTGGAACAACTTACCTCCAGAAGTTGTGAATGCTCCAATGCTGGAAGATTTAAAGAAGAGATTGGACAACCATTAGACTGAAATGATACAGGGTTTCCTGCCTGAGCAGGGTGTTGGACTAGAAGACCTCCAAGGTCCCTTCCAACTCTGTTCTGTTCTGTTCTGATAAACCTGCTAGCTGTAAAGGAGCTCAAGATTCCAATGTTTCTTGTGAAGTTCCCCTTGCAAGTAAAGACTATTGAAGGCTGGCTTTTGAAAGTCCCATCACACATTCCACCTGCCACTGCAATTAAAAATGGGCAACCATTCATAAAAATTAACCCTTTTTGTGACTAGCCATCTGGACCTTCCCATAGTCTTGGTTGCTCTTGTCTCTTTCTTTTAACAACCCTGATTGCCTCTCGCTTCGCTATCGGCCATCCAAGACCCCCCCTACAGGTGCCCCATAAGTCTAGCAGAGAGATTCTCAGTCTTCCAAGCAAATACAGTGACTTTGCAGATGTCTTTAGGGAGGAAGAAGCATCTGTCCTTCCCCCACACAGAGACTGCAATTGTGCCATAAATCTGTTTCTTACCACCAAGAGGCAGTATGAAATGTCAGCTGAGGAATTAAGAGACCCTGAAACAATATTTGAACATTGATTTTGAAAAGGGATTCATATGACCATCCCAATGGCCAGCCTCAGCTCCCACCTTTTTCATACCCAAGAAGCAAGATCCTGGCACCAATAGTGAAGGTGCCCCCCCACCCCTTTGTGTAGTCCACAGTTTCCAAGCCCTAAACTCAATAATGGTCACTGCCTTTGATTACAGAGCTCATGGATAGGCTGCAAAATGCATGCATTTTTATGAGAGTAGACTTCAGCAGTGCTTACAACCTCATTAAAATCAAAGCCATGAATACTTAACTGCCATTGACATCAGATATGGCAAATTTCAATACATAATACTTTCTTTTGGACTTGTAATGCTGGGGCCATATTTTCCAGATTTATGAACCATGTTTTTTTCTGATCTCATTGATAAATTCATCATTCTTTATCATTTTGATTTACTCTGAGGATGAATCTCAGCACAGACCATGTACATACAGCTCTTACTAGACTGAGAGAGAACCATCTCTTTTCCAAGGCAGAAAAATGTGCCTTTGATCTGCAACAGCTAAACTGTTTGGGGTACCATATTTCCACAAATGGCATCCAGATGGACCCCCAGAAATTCCAGGCATTGCTAGACTGGCAAGCCTTCGCATAGCCAGAGATGTCCAATGCTTCCTGGGGTTCACTAACTTCTACAGAAGGTTTATACCCAGCTTTGCTTACAAAGTCAAACCCCTTACCCAACTGACAAAGGAGTTAGATTTGCTTGGACTTCTACACACCAGACAGTATTTAAAGAGTTAAAGCAGCTTTTTGCCCACCAGACCCTCCTTCAGCATCCAGATCCATCAAAGAGAATTGTGGTTCAAACAGATGCTTCAGATGTTGCCATCAGAGCTGTTCTACAAGAAAGGGAGGAAGAAAACAGCCTCTTGCCCTGCACTGTCTTCTCCAGAGACTTGACTGCCCCAGAGTGGAATGATGGCATTTTTAACAAAGAGCTAATGGCCGTTAAATCCTCATTCCAACACTGGAGACACTTTCTGGAAAGCACACATTTTCCCATAGAAGTCAACACAGACCATAAGAATCTATGCACCCTGCAACAGACCAAGCCGCTTTCATACAGACAAATCAAATGGAGCCAATTCTTCTTATGCTTTGATTTTTACATTCAGTACGTCCTAGGCTCAAAGAATGTGATGCTAGATGCTCTCTTGCAAACCAGAATATTCTCAGGTTCACCAGACTCCAGGACCAGTAACAATTTTACAGCCATTGCATTTCCAGCCTCAACAGCACCCAACACACTGGGAGGCTGGAGGCTACCCAACCACACCAGGACTTAATCACCAGGATAAAAGCTCAGCAATGACTAAACGCTTCTCCAGGACCCAGATGGATGACATTAAGGAAGCCCCAGCAGCTGTTTTAACCCCATTTGCAATGGAGGAGCTTTAAAACACAAGATGACAGCAGACATTAAGGAATATGTGGCCTCTTGCCACACGTGCAGGAGGACCAAACCCCTCCATCGGAAGCTGGCAGGACTCTTGCATCCACCCCCAGCACCACCACCCCTCACCCATGGCATGCACTCTTTCTGTCATGGTTCCAATAGATGTAACCAATTAAAAGTACTTCAAGGCAAAGATTTCTTCCTTAAAGAACATTTTATTTAGGAAACAAAGTATTGGCACTTACATAGGTGAACCCAAGACTAAAATCCCCTCCCTCATGCTACAAAGTAACAAGTTGCAATTCCCACCCCAAATTGTTGTCATAAATCACATTCACCAATTATTTCAAAAGGCAGACTCTCCTCCCAGCTGTTCAGCCTGCCAAAACTCTTCATCTAAAATCTCTAAACTAAAATGTGCCAACAAAGACAAAATGAAAAATGGCTACAGTTCAGTTTGTCAGAATGTTGATATTTGGCTCCCCTTAAAAGAAAGGAGAAATCCTGCAAATCAAACAAGAATAAAACTTAGGAATCCCCCCTTGGTTTGTTCGGATGTTTATCATAAAATTTACATATGAGCCTATCAGCTTTCACATCAGTACACTTCACCCATGTAGCCTCTGATAACGGATATCCCTTCCACTGCACTAAATATTGCAATTTCCCTTTATACAATCTAGCATCAAGAATACGCTTCACTTTGTAATGAGTCTCTCCAGCTACCACAAGCGGGCCAGGTGCTTTCTTGGGAGGGGGTCTTAAGAGTCGAATCTCTGAAAGGCTTCAACAAACTGCAATGAAATACTGGGTGGATCTTTCCCAAAAGTCAAAGGAATCTTAGTTCCACAGTCACTGGGTTTAAAATCTGCACAATGGGAAAAGGTCCCAGGTATTTTGGCCCCAATTCTTTGCTAGGCAATTTGAATCTTAAATATTTTGTGGAAAGGTTAACCTTCTCTCCCACACGAAATGACTTTTGAGGTGCCCTTTTCTTATCAGCTTGTTTTTTGTAAGTCTCTGAGGCTTTTTTCAAAGCTTTCTTTGCATTGTCCCACACCTCCTTCCAAGTGGACCCCCATTGAGCTAAAGTCAGATGCATGTGGTTCCTGGGGGTATTCAGGCATCGGGATAAAATCCCTCCCTGTGGCTATTTTAAACGGCATAAATCCAGTGCTGCTGTGTACAGTGTTGTTATAAGCCACCTCAGTGACGAGGAGATCAGTCCAATTTGTTGGTAATCCACATAGCATCTAAGATATTGTTCCACTATTGTGTTCACTTTTTCAGCTGCCCCATTCTTAGACGGGTGAAAAGCCAATGACAGTCCTTCCGTAGAACCAATTAATTTTAGAAAGTCCCTCCAGAACCTGGCCACAAACTGCACCCCCCTGTCGGAAATTATTCACTTTGGCATGCCGTGTAGTCTGTAAATATGCTTAAGGAACAACTTAGCCAACTTCTGGGCAGAAGGGAGGCCAGAGCAGGCAATAAAATGAGCCTTCTTTGAAAATAGATCAATCACAGTCCATACTACCGTATTTCCTCTACTCTCAGGTAATTCGACGATAAAATCCATAGCAATCTTTTCCTATGGTTGGGAAGGATCTGCAACAGGCTGCAATAGCCCAGGTGGTTTTCCTGGGATTCTTTTCTAGGTAGCACAGACTGCACAGCTTTTTACATTGTTCTCCACATCCTTCTTTAAGCCTGGTCACCAAAATTGTCTCCAGATAAAGTGTAGTGTCTTTAGGTAACCAAAATGACCAGCTTGTTTAACATCATGACTGTGTTGTAGTGCTTGGAGTCTGAATGATTTAGGTAAATATAATTGGTCAGTAATCAATTCTTGTTTTAACTTCTTTGTCAAAGGATCGTCAGGGTTAAAAGTCTTTGCAGATTGGTGACTCTGGGAAGTTATTTGAGAAATAACTTGGGGTGGGTGCATAATAGAATCTACGACTTGTTCACGTTGGCTTTTGTATTGGGGTAATCTGGAGAGGGCATCAGCTAAGAAATTCCCCCCGGCAAATATTTCAGGGTGAAATTAAAATGATTAAAATATTGCATCCAGCGTACCTGTTTAGGAGACAGTTTACGGGGAGTTCTCAATGCCTCTAAATTTTTGTGAACAGTCCATACTTCAAAAGGCACCTTGCTCCCTTCCAGGAAATGATGCCACGTTAGCAAAGCCCATCTAATCGCAAAGGCTTCTTTCTCCCAAATGGCCCACCTCCGCTCTGTGTCAGTAAACTTTTTTGAAGTGTAAGCACAGGGCTACACTTGGTTAATCAGTTGCATAAACTTGGCAGGAGCTCCTTGTAATCCAAAGGGCATAACTTTAAACTGATAGCTACCCAGAGGGCTGTTGAAAGCAGTTTTCCATTCATCACCTTCTCTTATCCTCACATGGTAGTATGCCTCGCTTAGGTCTAATTTGGTAAAAATTTGCCCTTTCACCAGATGGGCTAACAAGTCTTTCATTAAGGGAAGGGGGTACATATTCTCCACACTCACCTCGTTGAGACCTTTAAAGTCCACGCAGAGCCTAAGCCAGGGCTTTTCAACTGGTGGTACGCATACCACTAGTGGTACGTGAGCACCTGGCTGGTGATACGCAGCATCGCCTTCCTCCCCCCGCCTCCCCCTGCCACCTCCTCCCCACCCCCACCCCCGCGCTCCTCTCCTTCCCAGCTCACTTGCTGCCAGAAAGCATACTGCTTGGCAGCAGCCTGCAGGAACCCTACAGAGGGTGCACGCAGGTGCAGAGCGAGGCCCCGCCCTCCCCAGGGACTTCTTGTGCAGCAACCGGATGGACTTCTTGTGCAGCAACCGGATTGACTTCTGAATGGCGCTTCTTTGGGGCACACATGGCCGGGAAGGTGCATCGGAGTCCCAGGTACCTGTAAGGCAATCAGCCTGCTCCTCCCCATTGCCCACCAGCCCTGGGAGAGCCCGATGCGAGTGCCTCGCTGGCCTCCGAACCCTGCCTTTCGAGCAGGAGCAGCTATCAAGCCCCGGGCTTGACAATCAACCAAGGCGGGGGGATCCATGCAGCAACCCGGCAACCTGGCCTGCCAGCCGCTCGTTGCTCCGCTGATCAGCTGGGAGGCTGAGACACCGAATTTGAGCCGCGGACCAAAGGAGAACACCGCTGATCAGCTGGGAGGCTGGGACTTCGGATCCGATGACGCCAGCCAGCTGGAAGACCCGGTGGGTGGCCCCGACACCACCGATCAGCCAGGAGTGTCGGCAACCTTCTCTGGGGGCTGCCAGTCAGCTGGGAGCCCGGGGCTTGACAGCTGCTCCTGCTCAAAAGCAACAGCACTCCCAGGTGACTGGCGGCCATGAGAGAAGGTTGCCGATGCTCCCGGCTGTTCCGTGGCAGCGGGGCCGCCTGCCAGGACTTCCAGCTGGCCGGCGGCGTCGGATCCATAGTCCCAACCTCCCACCTGATCAGCGGTGTTCTTCTCTGGTCCGTGGCTCAAATCCGGAGTCTCAGCAGGCAGGAGCCCGGGATCAGCTTTTCTTTTCTTTTTTTTTTTTTTTATTGAAAAGTTTTTCAATACATTTTATCTTTAACATCCCATCCCCCAGCCTCTCCCTCCCTTCCCAACCCTATCCCACCCTCTCACCCTCCCCTTCCCCCCTCCCCCCTCCCCGACTTCCCAGAGCTGAATACAAGGTATAAAAGTAAAAAAAAAACAATCATAAACTCCCATATACTAATAACAATAAACTATTAAGTCTCTCGCACTTTAGCTCTTATAAGTTGACTACAAGCAATATACTTATTCAAATGCTAAATGAAAATTTTTAGTCCCATATTTATTCTGGATGTAATCAATCCATTTTTTCCACTCCACAACATATCGTTGTTGCGAATGGTCCTTCAAATATGCTGAAATCTTCGTCATTTCCGCCAGGTTGGAAACTTTTAAAGTCCATTCCTCTATAGTCGGCAGTTCTTCCTTCTTCCAGTATTGCCCTATTAAAAGTCTCGCTGCCATAATTAAGTTCAGCATCAAATTAGTGTCCACCACGGTAGTATCGGTAATAATGCCCAGTAAGAACAATTGCGGACAAAACTTTATCCTTTTCTTAAATATCTTCTGCATATTCCACCAGATTTTAATCCAAAATGCTTTGATCTTTTTACAAGTCCACCATATATGAAAGTACGTTGCGTCTTCACCGCCACATCTCCAACATTTAGGCTGATAATTCGGATACATACTTGCTAACTTTTTAGGATCTAAATGCCACCTATAAAACATTTTATAAAAATTCTCTCTTAAGTTTTGAGCTTGCGTAAATTTCACATTTCTCACCCAGATCTTTTCCCAAGTGTCCATTGTGATAACTTCCTGAATATTCTGTGCCCATTTTATCATACAATCCTTAACAATTTCTGTTTCTGAGTCAATCTCTATCAATGCAAGATATATCCGTTTGATATGTGCTGGGCCCTGATTTCTAATTTGCTTTACCAAATTTTCATCATCCATTAGAAAACCCGGGGATCAGCTTTTCTGAATGGGATTTCTAAGCGTGACTCAGCTGATCCCGGGCTCCTGCCCGGCCCACTTGCTTGCGGAAAAGAGGCTGCTTGCTAAGTGAGCCCAGGATCAGCTGAGTTGCGCTCAGAAGCCACGCTCAGAACGCTGTTCCCGGGCTGCTGCCCAGCTCACTTAGCAAGCAGTTTATTTTCCGCAAGCAAATGAGCCAGGCAGGAGCCCCGATCAGCATTTCTGAGCGCGATTTCTGAGCACGACTCAGCTGATCCCGGGCTCACTTAGCAAGCAGCCTCTTTTTCGCAGGCAAGTGAGCCAGGCAAGAGCCCGGGATCAGCTGAGTCACGCTTAGAAATCCCGCTCAGAAACGCTGATCCGGGGCTGCTGCCCAGCTCATTTAGCAAGCAGCCTCTTTTCCGCAAGCAAGTGAGCCGGGCAGAAGCCCAGGCGACACCGGTGCTTGCGGCTTTTCCGCAGCACAGACCCGAGGGCTGCTTTGTTCCCACTCGTCCTCTCACAGGACCCGGGCTGCCTGCACTGGTGGGAAACGCAACGCTTCTTTTTCTGCAGCGGTGGAGCGCAGGCATCGCTTGGGAAAGACTGTGAGATGTGCCTTTGCAACGCGTTTCCCCTTCTGTTATATATCGGAGGTTTGAAAGGCAAGCTGCTTCCAGGACGTAAAAGTAGAATCCAAATGGTGAGAGTGATGCAGCTCTCTGACTGACTGTTTCAGGCTGAAACAGTCTCAAAGTTGAGCCCAGAGATTACTTGGCCTAAAGGAAGTATGACTTGGTGGCGATGCGGGTTTGTTTTCTTTGGAGGAGGGAGAAAAGCGTCACTCTTCCTTCGGGCAGGTGCAAATGTAGCTTAAGAATGATAGCAATGCGGCCAGAAATGGGTGCTGGGGAGAGCTATGGGAAGAACGATGTACACGGAGAGGATTGGGGAACCTGGCTCCAACGCTGGGCTCTGGTAGGGGAAACATGACTGGGAGAAGTAGCCAATTCGTAATGTACGTGCCTGAAAACAGGAGATAAACCGGTGACATCCCCACCCTGCCTGTGTGCATGCGCAGAGGCTGAGGCGCATGTGCTCTCCTCTGCCTTTGTGCATGCACAGGCAGGGCCGTGATGTCAGTGGTTTTACTTTGCCCGGCCGCTCTGTGTGGATGAGAATGCGCCGCTACCTGCCAAAACCAGGCTGGGATCTGGGCGGTGTAGCACAGGAAAATGGGAGGGAGGGAAAGAAGGAAGGAAGGAAGGAAGGAAGGAAGGAAGGAAGGGACAAAGAGGGAGAGAAGGAAAGGAAAGAAAGAAGGAAGGGACAATGGGAGAGAGGGAAGGCACCCATCCCAGTCCCACTCCCTTCCACCAGAGACCCATGGATCCCCCCCACAGGCACCCCAGAGTCTGAGTGATGACCTGGCCATTGATCACATGACCCTGGGACACTGAATGTTATAAGTATGAATCAGTTGCCAAGCATCCAAATGTAAATCATATGACCCTGGGGATGCTGCAACAGTCATAAGTGTGAAAAATGGTCATAATTCACTTTTCAGTGCCATCGTAACTTCGAACAGTCACTAAGCGAATTGTTGTAAGTTGAGGACTACTTGTACTTTATCATTTTTTCCCCTTTTTTTGGTCAAGTTTTTGACACCTTGCTGGGTGACTAGAGGTACTCGGATATTGCCTTTTCACCCATTGTACCACTTTTAGGATATGGCAACATCCGAGTACCACCAATCGCCCAGCAAGGTCTCAAAAACTTGAACCCCCCCCCCCCCAAAAGGAAAAAAAATGATACAGGTAGTCCTCGACTTACAATTCGCTTAGTGACTGTTCGAAGTTATGATGGCACTGAAAAAAGTGACTTATGACCATTTTTCACACTTATGACTGTTGCAGCATCCCCAGGGTCATGTGATTTACATTCGGATGCTTGGCAACTGATTCATACTTATGATGGTCACAGTGTCCGAGGGTCATGTGATCACCTTTTGCAACTTTTTGACAAGGGAAGTCGATGGCTGGGGGGGGAGCTCATCACTCAGGTTGCAGAGTGCCTGTGAGGGGGAAATCCATGGGTCTCTGGTGGAGGGGGGTGGGACTGGGTGGGTGCCCTCTCTCCCATTGTCCCTTCCTTCCTTCTTTCCTTCCTTTCTTCCCTCCTTCTTTGTCCCTTCCTCCTTCCCTCCCTCCCTCCCTCCCTCAGGTTGCAGCGTGCTTGTTGGGGGGGAATCCGTGGGTCTCTGGTGGAGAGGGGTGAGACGGGTGGGTGCACTCCTTCCCTCCCTCTCTCCCATTGTCCCTTCCTTCCTTTCTTCCCTCCCTCTTTGTCCCTTCCTTTTGCAAGCAGGAAATCTTGCAGAGAAATTGCAGCCAGGGATTTCTCTCTCTCTCTCTCTCTCTCTCTCTCTCTCTCTCTCTCTCTCACACACACACACACACACACACACACACACACACACACACACTCTTTCCTTGGCTTGCTCAGCATCTGGCTTTCCTCATTTCTTCCTCCCTTTCCTTCCTTCCTTCCCTCTTTGTCCCTTCCTTTTGCAAGCAGGAAATCTTGCACAGGAATTGCAGCAGGGGATCTCTCTCTCTCTCTCTCTCTCTCTCTCTCTCTCTCACACACACACACACACACACACACACACTGAGAGAGAGAGAGAGAGAGAGAGAGAGAGAGAGAGAGAGAGAGGGGTCTCACTTTTCCCCTTTACAAAATGGACTTCAATTGAGCTGTGCTCTGACTTTGGGCGTTGTTCCTTGGGAATCCTCTCTCCCCAGCCCCAAAAGCAGGGCTTTTATTTACTTTTTGTGCTGCCGCGGTTTGCATGACTCACCCCTCAGGGGGGATTCCAGTTTTGTTTTTCCCCTTTGCAAAACAGACTTTAATTGAGCTCTGTTTGACTTCGGGTGCCTTGGGAATCCTCTCTCCTCACCCCAAAAAGCCCAGGAATTGCAGCCGGAGATCTCTCTCTCTCTCTCTCTCTCTCTCTCACATACATACACACACAGAGTTCTCACTTTTCCCCTTTGCAAAATGAGTTTCAATTGAGCTGTGCTCTGACTTCGGGCGCCATTCCTTGGGAATCCTCTCCCCAGCCCAAAAAGCACAGGAATTGCAGCTGGGGATCGATCTCTCTCTCTTTCTCATACACACACACACACACACCGCTTTCCCTGGCTTGCCCCGCATCTGGGATTTCCTCATTTCTTCCTCCCTCCCTTTCCTTCTTTCCTTCCCTCTTTGTCCCTTCTTTTCTCCCGCCGGGACCTCTCTCTGGACTGGAGCCTGTCGGCGGAGGTCGGGGCTGATCGTACCGAGTCTTCAGCTGATCGGTTGCCCTGGATGCAGCCTCCCGGGCGCACAGTGTTGCAGAGAGCTCCTGGCGAGTCAGCGCAACACTGTGTGCCCAGGAGGCCACATCCAGGGCAGCCAATCAGCTGGAGACTCGGTACGGCCGGCCCCAACCTCTGCCAATGGGCTCCAGTGTTTTGAAAACATTGCATTTTTAGTTGTTTTTTTTAAATTTCTAAGTGCTTGTTGGTTACTCCAGTGGCCAAAAATAATTTGACCAATTTTGCAGACAATACCATCCCGACTCGAAGGAAGTCCTGAAGCAGCCCAACCACTCCACCCCACCGAAACAGCAAGGGGGCGTCACTGCTCCCTCCCCTCCCCCGCAGATGCAGGTTCGTCTGTTGCGCTTTTGGCATGGACTGCTACAGATTTCAAGCAAACTTTCCCAGTCCCGCGTGGAAAGAGCGAGACCCAACAGGAAATTCTGAAGGCAAAACGGGCGCTCGCTCCCCACCCATACCCCTCGGAGCGCTTTCCTCTTCCCTTGTATTTATTTCAGGAAATTAAGCTGCATCCCAGGGGAAGAAATGCATTGACGGCAGCCATAGGGCGTTCGGCGGGTGCTGAAGCTGAACTGGGAACAGTTTTCATTGTTGTCTGTCCTCTCCCATTAGTTCTCTTTCCCCCCCCCCCCAGCTACTTATGATTAGCGGCAGGGAGCAGGTGGTGAAAAGGGTGGTCCTGAGTGCCTGCAGTACCAACTGGCCCAGCTCCTTATGTGCCTGGAGGGAGTCTGGAAGGCGCAGCTGCGCCCTGTGCATCAATCAGGTGGGTCTTGCGCGGGGGCTGCTGGCGCGCCATCCAATGCCCGCACAGTACTGCACACTGCTGCCGAAGTCCAGGAACGGCAGGGCACAGAAGAGTGCGCAGAGGACGGCCACCGTGCCAGTGAGCAGCATGGGGATTTCTCCCCCCCCCCCCCCACTTTCTCCCTGGCTTGCCTCGCACCCACAAAGTTGGTCAAATTATTTTTGGCCACTGAAGGCAGTGTAACTAACAAGCACGTAGAAATAAAAAAAAACACAAATGCTTCTCTAGTAGTAAAAATGCAGCGTTTTCACCAAAACACTGAAGCCCATTGGCGGAGGTTGGGGCTGGCCATACGGGGCCGTGAGGGGTATTGCAAGCTCGTGGGGGGGGGGGAAGAGGAAAAAAAGATGGAAGAGGCCACAACAGAGAGAGAGAGAAGGGGAAAAAGAAGGAGGAGGCCTACCTGCTGAGGGAGTAGATGGCCCTGTCCCCTTGCTTCTGAAATAAGAGGGGGGGAAGGATGACATGGATCCCGCATGAGAAGAGTTCGAGCCGGTTGCTGCACAATGAGTCCCTGGGGAGGGTGGGGCCTCACTCTGCGCCTGCACTCTTTGCACGACCTCAGTAGGGTTTCTGCAGGGCAGGCCGCCGCCAAGCAGCTTGTTTTCCAGCAGCAAGTGCTGGGAAGGACTGGCGGGGGGGAAGGCGGCAGGGGAGGAAGGCAACACTGCGTATCACCAGCCATGTGCTCGTGTACCACAAGTGGTACACATACCACCGTTTGAAAAGCCCTGGCCTAAGCGACCCATCTTTTTTCTCTTTAAAGAGCACTGGGGCAGCTACTTGTGATTTGGCAGGCTCAGTGAAACCTCTGGCTAAATTCTTGTTGATGTACTACCGTAATTCTTCCACCTCAATGGGAGTCATGGCATACATCTTCGGCTTTGGCAACTTGGCTCCTGGCAAAATTTTAGTGGCACAGTCATTTGTTCTATTGGGTGGTAGGACGTCACATTCTGCCTCACTAAACACCTCTGCCAAGTCTCGGTATTCTCTGGGAACGAGAGGCTCTCCTGGCAGGGGAATTGTCACTATTTTTATTGTTTCGGATCGAGGCTTCACTCCCCCACTAGCATCATGGGAGGAGCTGGGGGGTGATGGCCCTATGGGTAATCTCAAGGTTCTCATCCCATTCTCCCACCATATGAAGGGTTTCCACTTGTCCAACCAAGCTAAACCTAGAATCACTGCTTCAGTCATTTTTGGAGCTACCACAAATCTAATGAATTCCCAATGCTCTCCCACTTCTAGATGCACTGGCTCCGTTAGGTGGGTTATTAGAGATCCATCTGCTTATTCAAATTTCATGGGGTTGGAGAGTTGCCTCACCCTGATGCCTAACTTTAGGACAGTTGGGGGTTTGATTAGGCATCGTGGACATCCCGAGTCCACCAACACTCGCAAGTCCATTTGAGTGCCTGTCTTAGGGACTATAAGTTTGGCAGAGAGGGAAAAAGGCAGAATAGGCTGACTCACCATCAGGTCATTCTCTCCCTCATCATCGCTGTCATATGGAGCAGGTGTGGTAGCTTCAGCTGGGGCCTCGACCTTCTCTTGAGTGGGTGAGGTGACTTAGGTAATTTGCTCTTGAATAATCCAATTAGATTTCTCTCTGGTGGAAGGCTGGCTTTCCTTTCTCTTTTTTGGCGGGTTGAGATGCTTTTCTGCTGAGGAAAAGGAACGGGGCAAGCTGCTGCCCAGTGGCTTGGCTGACCACATCTAAAACACTTGATCGGTGGTCCCAAAGATGATTTTGGAGGTTCAGTTTTCCCAGTTGCTGGGGTTTGTCGGGCAGGTGGAGGTCTGGTCTGGTCTTGGTCCAGGTCCAGGAATTAGTGGTTTTTTATAGCGGGTTAGCTCGATGTCCAATTTCACTGCCACACGATACCACTCCTGAAGTTGGTTGGGAATTCCTTGGTAGACACAAGCCTGGAATAGATTGGTGTCCAGGCCATTCTTGAAATGGTGGACCAGGGATCATTCTGGCCACCTCTCAATTCTGTCCGCCACTCTCTGGAATGTATGCACAAATTCCTTCACTGGTCTGCCTCCCTGCTTTACTTGATGAATGTCCTTCTCAGCTTGCAAAGCTATGGACTCATCCTCGAACCTGGTTCTTAACTCTTGGATGAATAGATTGTAGTCCGATAGCTCAGGTGCTTCTTCATTGTGCAGGCTGTTCAGCCATTCCGATGCCTCCCCCTCTAGATTTGCTGCTATCACGTCAACCATAACAGCAGGGTCTGGGTAGACATTGGTATTTCTGTTCATGTAGGAGTGCACTTGGGTCAGGAAGAAAGTTAACTTCTCGGGTTCTCCATCAAACTGGGTTTGAAAGGAGGAGCTGCTGTGGGCTGCTGCCTGTCTAAGCATGCAGCCACCCATACTGTTGCACTAGATCTCATTGGATTCCACCTGCCCGATCAACCCTTGGCAGGGGGCCTGAACTGCTGTGGCGATGGTGACGGTGGTCAGGACTGGCCTGGTATCGATAACGATCTGGACTAGCCTGATGTGGATACCTGTCAGGGCTTTCAGGATATTGGTGACGATCGGGGCTTGTCCTGCACCGAAGGTGGTCTGAGCTAACATGATGTGGGTACTGTCGAGCCCCGTGGGCCCGACACTTCAGGGGGGGAACCGCTACGGGTAGTGGTCCAGCAGCTGCCACCCAACAGGATCCTTCTCTCGAGCCGCCGCGTCACTGGCCCGACCACCTTCCTGCTGAAGGCCCTCCCGGACTCCTCTGTCTGCCATCTGGCCTCCAGTTGCCTCCTGAGGCCGCGCCTGTGCAAACGGGCCTTCCAGCTGGGCCTGCCGACTCTCAGCTGGTCCCGCCGTTCCCTGCCGCTTGCTACCTGGTCGCCACACCTGTGCAGTTGGAGTCTCCAGCCGGACCTGCCGATTCCCGGCTGGTCCTGTCCTCGTCTGCTCGTCTGCTGGATTCAGATGTGCTGGCAGCTGTGGACATACAGATGGACTCACCGGTTGCACTTGTTGGCTGCCGGACGACGCCTGGGCTCCCGGCCACCAGGTGGTAGCCTCCTGGGACCCAGGCAGACACGGCTGGACACCTGGGTCCTCCTGGTTGGTTTGCCGCTGGTCAGCTGTGTAGCGGTGAGGCTGGGGCGGCTCGGGATGTTTTGGGGGTGGTGGGGAACAGCCCGGGGTGTGGGGTTGGGTGTCTGGAGTTTGGGGTGGGGGTTACCTGGGGTACTAGCGTTGTTAGGAGCAGCATGCCGGAGAGGGAAAAGGCAGACTGACGCACACAGGTAGAGATGCAGAAAGGAACTGAAGGGGAGGGGAAATGTATACAGTATATGGCTACGTGGGCGGATTTTGGCTTGTGATGTGGGGTGGGGCCTTTGAGCCTGCTGGCTATTTATGTGCGTTGGGAGCAATGTGCTGCCAACGCTGACTTGATTTCCCTTTGAGGCTGAATAAAGCAACTTTGGTTTGTCACCCATTCCTGCTGACTGCTGTGTGCTTCTTCATGCGGACGTGGTCATGACAGTAAGTTAACATTCCTTATTTTTCTTTCCATTGTTCACCTTTGCCTGTCCTTTTAGTTGGGCTTAGGCTTGGCAGAGGGAACGCAGAGGGTTGCCCCAGTAGCTGGCGAGGAGGTGCCGGCTGGCACTGCAGCACCCCTTGAGGCAGTGGGGCTGGAAGAGGCCCAACCATTGGTGAGGCCCAAGGTTCGGGACTCTCCTCTGGTGGCCACCATGGATTAACCCCAGGATGCAGGAGACCAGGCCCATGGAGCGGAATGGTGGTTCAGCCTTGCTCTGGGCCGCATGGACCTTAGCCAGGGGCAGACAACTCGGCCAAGAGGTCCACTGATGGAATGGAGGGAGTGGCGTCTGACGGAGGATGATTGGGAGGAATGGAGTTACTCCACAGTGCCGGGCAGCCAGACAATGGACGCACTCAGGGACAGGTTTGGGGAGTTTGGCTGTCAGGAGCCATGGCAGGCCGCAGAGCCTGAACACGATGCAGGACGATGGTCGCAAGCTGGAACCCAGTCTGTGCACTCAGGACCGTCCCGTTTTCGGCTGGCTAGCCCCCGGCTTCAGGGTCCGCCTGGCCAGAGCACATCCCAAGGGAAGGGGCCTGTGGTGCAACCCCCAGCAGCAATGGCACAGAGCAGTCCAGATGCCTGGATGACGACGGACAGAGGCCCCACCCGGCAGACACCACGACTGGCCAGTGCCTTGGGTTGGCAGGCAGCCGGTTCCCGGAGATACAGGACCAACATGGGAGGGCCGAACCCACAGATGGGCCCTTGGGAGATGGGTGTGGTTTGGGGTCCACCACCACTGCTGATGACATATGATGGCCACCCCGACCACTTGGCAATGTTCCTGCCAGCTCTTTATCAGCGTGAGAGCAGCTGATTTCCCCACTGACTGGGATAAGGTGGGGTTTGTGTTAAGCCTTCTTTCGGGTGATGCAGCTCATTGGGGCACGCCTCTGCTGGCTCAACCTAGTCTATTGTTACACAACTTTGTGGGGTTTTGTGATCATATGCGTCTGATGTATGAGGACCCTATAAAGACGCAGACCGCTACTCGACGCCTGAAAGCTCTGAGGCAGGGTCAACGCCCCCTACAGGTCTATATCAGCGATTTTCGGCTGCTTAGCCAGGATTCCGCCTGGAATAAGGCTGCGCTTGTGGATGCCTTCCAGGATGGATTGTCGGAGGAGATGTTGGATGAGCTGGCCCGTGTGGATATTCCCTCAGACCTGAATGGGCTGATTCATCTCTGCCTGTGGATCGATGCACGGTTGCAGCAGCGAAGGAGTCGCCATGCCACCCCACAGACCCCTGCAGCCCCTGTTGTGCGTGAGACCCCAGTTCAAAGGGAGGAACCAATGGAGCTGGGTGCCGCCAGGTCTCGTCTATCGGTGACTGTAATGAACAGACAACGATCGGGGGGGGGGGGGGGGTTTGTGTTTTTACTGTGGGGACCCTGGGCATTTGGCTGCTTTTTGCCCAAAGAAGCGACAACAGGCGTCAGTGACCGAGTCTGCCCCAAGAAAGTCCCCTACTTTTCTGTCAGGAAACGCCCCGAGCCCGATCTAGATGGTGTGATAGATTGGGCGTCCCACAACAACACTGAGCGACGTCTTTCCGATGCTGCCTGTGGACCTCCACGGCATCTGATATTGGAGGCACGTCTGATCCTTCCTGGCAAGCCAAAGGGGATTCCAGTCCATGCCTTAATTGACTCTGGGGCCACCACAAATTTTATGGACTCAGCATTTGTGGCCAAATGGGCTGTTCCCCAGTGCCTGGACCACACCCACCATATCTGTGCCGGTCAGGTGGAGGGTTCCCCAGGGGTTTCCTTGCCTCCCGAACTGTCCGACTTTGCTGATGTGTTCAGCAAGACAGAGGCGGATCAATTACCCCCGCACAGACCCTATGACTGCCCCATTGATTTAATCCCTGATGCGCCTCTCCCAGTGGGGCATTTGTACTCCATGTCGGACCCCGAGTTGGCTGCATTGCGGGACTTTCTGGAGAAGAATTTGGCTCGCGGTTTCATCTGGCCCTCGTCCTCGCCAGTGTCTGCACCCGTGCTCTTCGTTAAAAAGAAGTCCGGCGAATTGCGGCTTTGCTGTGATTATAGGAAACTCAACGCCATCATGTTGCGCAATTGTTACCCGCTGCCCCTCATCCCCGAACTCTTGGACCGACTCCGGGAAGCTAAGATCTTCACGAAACTGGACCTGTGTGGAGCTTACAATCTTGTCAGGGTTCAGCCGGGTGATGAATGGAAGAGGGCGTTTGGTACTCGTTACGGACACTTTGAGTACACAGTGATGCCATTTGGCCTGACCAATGTCCCCGCCGTGTTTCAGCATTTTATGAACGATATTTTCCGGGATTTGTTAGATCACTTTGTCGTGATCTACTTTGACGACATCCTGATCTACTCCCCATCGCGAGAGGTGCACCATCAGCATCTCCATCAAGTCCTGCAGCGACTCCGAGAACATCGGCTGTTTGCCAAGTTGGAGAAGTGCCAGTTCTACCGGGTGACCATCGATTTCCTGGGTCACTGCATTTCTCCTGAGGGCATCGCCATGGAGCTGAGTAAGGTGGAGTCTTTGCATAGTTGGCAACCCCCACGTCGTGTGAAGGATGTTCAGCAACTTCTTGGGTTCGCCAACTATTACCGAGCTTTCATCCCTGGGTTTGCTGCCTTGACAGCCCCCGTCACCCAGCTCCTGCAGAAGAAGACTCGGGTTCAGTGGAACGCTCCAGAACAGGGGTGTCAAACTCAATTTCATCGAGGGCCGCATCAGCGTTGCGGTTGCCCTCAGGGGGCCGGGTGGGTGTGGTCAGGGTGGGCGTGGCCTACTGGGTGGGCGTGGTCAGAGTGCATATGGCCTACTGGGTGGGCGTGGCCAGCTCTACATCGTTGGCATCAAGGGTGCCTATGGGGACCCGGGCAGAAGTGGGACAGATCTGAGGGTCTCTGGCAGGAGGAGGGTCTCTGGGCCAGGGCCAAGGCAGTGGGGGCCGTTCCCTCACTGTTTCCAGGATGGCTTCGCGGGCCGCATGAAACCACTTCGCGGGCCGGATCCGGCCCCCGGGCCTTGTGTTTGACATGTCTGCTCCAGAACAACGGGCTTTCCAGACTTTGAAGGAAGCCTTCACGAAGGAGCCCATCTTGAAGCATCCTGGCCCACAACGGCCGTTTGTCGTGGAGGCGGATGCCTCAGACATTGCCATTGGGGTGGTGTTACTCCAGGCAACGACGCCCAGCGGTACCCTCTTCCCTTGTGCATACCATTCACGAAAACTGAAACTTTCGGAGCGCAATTATACAATCTGGGAGAAGGAGCTGCTGGCCATCAAAGTGGCGTTTGAGGCCTGGAGGCATCATCTGGAGGGAGCGCGACATCAAATCGAGGTCCGGATGGAGCATAAGAATTTGGAAAGTTTGCAGACCGCTCAGAATTTGAACCGCCAGATCCGGTGGTCTCTTTTCTTTGCAAGGTTCAACTTCCAAGTTAAGTACATACCTAGCAGGCACAATCAAAGAGCGGATGCTCTGTCCAGGAAGCCCGAATATTCCCGAGTGGAAGACAAGCTTCTGCCCAGGACAGTGATCCCCGTCGAGTCTTTTGCTGCGGTGCGGGAGCCGGTTGATATACGGGCTCGGATCCGAGAGGCACAGCAGCAGGAGGTGTGGGTGGCTCAGCGGAAGGAGGAGGTGGGGCCAGATTCTCCTTGGACGGTCACGGATGGACTCTTCTATTATCGTGACCGGCTCTACGTTCCAGGAGGGCCACTCAGGGGACTCATCCTCAGCCAGTGTCACAATAACCTGGTGGCGGGGCATTTTGGCCTGTTCAAGACCCTGAACCTGGTTTCCCGTACCTTCTGGTGGCCCCGAGTCTGAGACGACGTCCAGACCTATGTCACTTCCTGTATCCCATGCAGGCAGGCCAAGTCAGCGACAGGGGCCCCGCCTGGATTACTGCAGCCCTTGCCGACACCCAAAAGACCCTGGGGGGCTGTGTCCATAGACTTTCTGACGGATTTATCCCCGTCTTCTGGTTTTACGACAGTGTAAGTGGTGGTGGACATGCTGACCAAGATGGCGCATTTCATCCCCTGTCGTGGCTTACCGTCAGCCCGCGCCACTAGTTGTATGTCCATCCAGCAGGTGTTTTGGCTGCACGGCCTCCCTGATAGAGTCGTCTCTGATAGAGGGGCCCAGTTTACAGCCCGTTTCTGGCAGGAGTTGATGTATGCATTGGATATCAAGATTTGCCTCTCGTCCGCGCATCATCCTCAAACTGACGGGGGAACCGAGAAGGTCATCGGTATTCTGGAACAATATCTGCGCTGCTACGTTAATCTGCAGCAAAACAATTGGGTGGACTATCTGGCCATAGCTGAGTTTGCATTCAACAATTCGCAACACACCTCCACACAGATGACACCGTTCTTGGCCAATGCGGGATATCACCCCCGGTTTTTCCCCCTTTCTCCCGTGGACTCACCAGAGCCGGCAGCAAATGACTACATGGCAGAGTTACAGGCGATCCATCGATTGATGCGACGACAGTTAGAGAAGGCCAAGGCCGATTACAAAAGGTTTGCTGATCGGTCAAGGCAGGATACGCCTCGACTATAGGTGGGAGATCGGGTCTGGTTGTCCACCAGGAACCTACCGTCAACACGGCCGGTGAGAAACTTAGATCACCGGCAACAACAAAGCCTCCCATTCCAGTTCCTCGACTAGCGATCCGTTGTTTCCGGTGCAACCAGCCGGGGCACCGGGTGGCAGAGTGTCCGGTTCCGGCGCCCTGAGCGGTCCCAGCCACCCTCCCTACACGCGGTGCTACACCCAGGAGGGCCGTGGAGCGCTCGCAAGCTGCACACCAGCTGCAGGGCGAAGCGCCTGGGAAGATGGAGATGCCAACATTCGTCGGACCTGTGCTCTACGACAGTGCCGAGAAGCAGGAGGAGGACCCCATGGTAAGCGCACCGGTATGTCCCTTTGTGATCCCCCTGATGTTAGTGAGCCCACAGATGGGGCGGAAGAGGGAGTACCGGGCGTTAATCGACTCAGGAAGCACCCGTTGTGTGATCAGCCAGGCAGTGGTGTCTGAGGTGGGTGTTAGGATGGAGCAGTTGACCACCCCACTCAGGTTCCAGCAGGTAGATGGGTCCCTTCTGGGGGGAACACCTGTGACCCATGTGACGGAACCCATCCAATTGGAGATGGGTGAGCATTGGGAGACCCTGCATTTCATCGTGGTGCCCTCGATGACCGAGGCTTTGATCTTGGGGCTTACCTGGCTGGACGAGTGGGGCCCAACGATCTGGTGGGAGGGGGCTACCATCACCTCTGTCTTGGGACGGGACCCCAACCCCAGGTCACACCCTTGCGGGGCCAGAGGGCATGGCTGGGGAGGAGAAAGCCTGTGTAGCGGAGCCCGGACAGGAGGTCCGGGTGCCACGGGTATACTCCGACCTCGCCGACGTCTTTAACGAGCAAGAGTGTGATGTCCTACCACCTCATCGGCCAACGGACTGTGCTGTCGAACTAGAACCAGGGGTTAAACTGCCTAAGCCCCGTATGTATGCCATGACGCCACGGGAGATGCAGGAACTAAGATGATACATCAACAAGAACTTAGCAAGGGGGTTTATCCAACCGGCTTGGTCCAGGATTGCGGCACCCATCCTGTTCAAGGAGAAGAAGGACGGAACCCTCCGTTTATGTGTAGATTTCTGGGGCGTCAACGGGGTGTGTGTGGAACACCTGTACCCTCTTCCCCTCATGAAGGACCTGTTGGCCCATCTGGCTAATGGACGGGTCTTTATGAAACTGGATTTGAGGGAGGCGTACTATAGGGTGAGAATCAAGGCTGGTGATGAATGGAAGATGGCCTTTAACTGTTCGCTCGACAGTTACCAATTTAGGGTGATGCTGTTCGGACTACAGGGGGCTCCCGCGGTGTTCATGCAGCTGATTAACCAGGTATTACATGATCACTTGTACCGTGGAGTCCTGATCTACTTGGACGATATCCTCATTTACACCAACACCGTGGAGGAACATATCGTCCTGGTCAGGCAGGTGCTGAAGAAATTGTTGGAGGCTTGGCTGTATGTAAAACTCCCAAAATGTAAGTTCCACAAGTCCCAGTTGGACTACATGGGGTACAGGATATCCGCGGGTGGGGTGGAGATGGACCCGAAGAAGGTGGAAGCTGTCCAACAGTGGCAGGCACTACGGACCCATCGCCAGCTGCAAAGCTTTTTGGGTTTTGCCAACTTTTACCGGCAATTCATCCCGTCCTTTGCTTTGATCACCCTGCCTCTTACGGATCTGTTGCGCACACGGCAGTCGGTGGTGAAGCCGCGTTCTGGGCAGAAGCTGGCGTGGTCCACGGCATGTCAGCAGGCCTTTGAGTCACTAAAGGCCCTGTTTGCCAGGGAGCCCGTTTTGCTGCATCCAGATTCCGATGTGCCATTCGTTGTTCAGGTGGATGCCAGCGACATTGCGGTGGGGGCTGTCCTCCTTCAACAAAATAACGGGTCCCTCCAACCTTGTGCATATGCCTCCAAGAAATTGACCACCACCGAGCAAACCTGGGCGATCTGGGAGAAAGAAGCCTTTGCCGTTCGCTGGGCCCTGGAGACATGGAGGCATCTTCTGGAGGGGGCGAACCACCCATTTGAAATGTAGACTGACCATAAGAATCTGGAGGCCTTACAGACGCCTTGATGGTTGTCGCCCAAACATGTTCGATGGGCTCAGTACTTGCGGCATTTCCGATTCACCCTGAAATACGTCCCAGGGGGACGGAACTTCTTGGCAGACGCACTGTCACGTTTACCGCAATATGATAGCAAGATGGAGGAGGTGGTACAAGCACTCATGCCCCCATGCTGTTTGGAGGTGGTTGGGGATGTAGCTTGTATAGCGACAGACAACCTGCTCCACGATCTGAGAGAGGCACTCAAAGGAGATGACTGGGTGCACGGCCATCCACATGTTCTGACAACACGGGATGGTTTGGCCTGGCATGGGGACAGGATGTATGTGCCCCTGGCACTGAGGAAAAAAGTGCTGTATCAGTGTCACGATGCCAGGCATGCAGGACACTTTGGGTTCCTGAAGACTTTGCATCTGGCACGTCGGCAATTCTGGTGGCCGCATATGAAACATGAGATTGAGGACTACGTACGGGACTGTCACATCTGTGCAACCACGAAGCCCCGTGGGGGAAAACCGTTAGGACTCCTTCAGTCAGTGGTTAACCCCACCAGGCCCTGGCAGGATATAGCCATGGACTTCATAGTTGAATTGCAGGGGAGTCGTGGCTACAACATCATTTGGACAGTCATTGACCTGTTTTCCAAACAGGCACATTTCGTACCGTGCAAGGGCTTGCCGTCAGCCCGGCGGTTGGCCTGGATGTTTATCACCCACGTCTACCGCTTGCATGGAGTGCCTCGCCGTATCATCTCGGACCTGGGGGGTGCAGTTTACGGCCCGGTTCTGTAGAGAGTTTGTCCGCTTCATAGGATCCTCCCAGGGTCTCAGTTCGGCGTACCATCCTTGCACCAACAGAGCTGAGGAGCAGGCAAATGCCATGGTGGAGCGCTATTTGTGGTGCTACATGTCTTACCAACAAGTGAATTGGGTGGACCTGTTGGTGTTTGCCGAGGTGGCACATAACAACACGTTCCATAGTAGCACAGGGTTCTCCCCGTACAAGTGGTGTCAGGTCAGGACTTCATCCCCATCCCTGAGTATGACCAGGGGAAGCCTTTCCCTTTTCAACCCATGGAATGGATGGAACAACTGGGGGAGGTGTGGGGATCGGTGAAGAAGGCATTAGAGAGGGCCACAGTGATGACCAGGCTGATAGGAAATGGAGACCCTTTGAACCCCCCAAGGTGGGGGACTGTCCACCAAGTATCTTCGACTCCGAGTACCAGTCCCAAGTACCTAGGGCCTTTCCAGGTGGTACAGGTAATTAACCCAGTAACGGTGCAGCTCCGGTTGCCAAAGTTCCTGGGTAAGATCCACCTGGTTTTCCACAGCAGCCTGCTAAAGCCTGTCAGAGGGATGCCTTGTGGGTTGGGGGACAGGGCCCCTGGACCTGTTCACAGTGACCACTTTGAGGTACAGGAAGTCCTCGACTCAAGGGTGAGGAGGGGGAGAGTACAGTACCTACTCTTGTGGAAGTGTAACCCTATGATGGAAGCCTCCTGGATGGCTGAGACTGACATTCACGCGCCTCGTTTGGTCCGGGAATTCCACCGCATGTATCCGGGGAGGCCGGGTGGAGGCCGGGCAGAGTCGTCTGGTCAGTTGGCCGGTCTCTCAGATACATCATCTTGTCTTCCAGGTGGAGCCTTGGTAGGAGGAGCTTCCTGTCGAGCCCCGTGGGCCCGACACTTCAGGGGGGGAACCGCTATGGGTAGTGGCCCAGCGGCTGCTACCCAACAGGATCCTGCTCCTGAGCTGCTGCGTCACTGGCCCGACCACCTTCCTGCTGCAGGCCCTCCCGGACTCCTTTGTCTGCCGTCTGGCCTCCAGTCGCCTCCTGGGTATTTACGTGCGTTGGGAGCAATGTGCTGCCAACGCTGACTTGATTTCCCTTTGAGGCTGAATAAAGCAACTTTGGTTTGTCACCCGTTCCTGCTGACTGCTGTGTGCTTCTTCATGCGGACGTGGTCGTGACAGGTACTGGTCAGGGCTCATGTAGCGGTGGCGCCATTCAGGGCTAACATACTATTCTCAATCAGGGCTGTCACGATGTTGATGCTGGTCAGGGCTCTGGCTGCCGACGACAATCGGGGCTAGCACGCCGCTGATAACGATCTGGACTTTGCCTCCGCACCGGACTAGAAGTTAAAACTGGTGGCTTCGGTCTTGGGGAGGTGGCCCTGGCCCCGGCTATGGGACTGGGACTCCTCCTGGATTGGAATGATCTTGGGGGTTTCTGTCATTCCACTCACTGACAAGTAACTGCCAGGTGATCTGCTCCTTATTTCCCACGTCCAGTCCTTCAAACGTCTCTCTCAAACACTTGACTGACTGGCTTCAAATTGCTGTCAGGTATTTCCACTCACCCGACTCATCTGAAGGTGCCACATGCTTAGTGCCTCTTCGATCAGGACAGCGTGACTCATGGGAAGCAGTCAGCAGAAAATCAGCTTCAGCTGCCTTTGCGGAATTCTTTTTCAGCTGGGGTGCCTCTGAATGCCACGAATCACCACTAGGCAAGGGTCCACATCAATGACCAGATGTGTTCCCGTTCTTTCGATCTCGCACCTGTCGCTGGAGTTGCTGAAACCACACTGAGCAATGGCCTGTGCTCCAACCACTGAGGTAGCAGCTGTGGTTGCAGTGCTGGTGACAGGTTCCTCCTTTTTCTCCATTTTGGGTTCTTCCCTGAGTGTCTGCCCCCTCAAGCTTTGGGTAGGCGACTGGAGCTCAGGACCCCATGAAGTTAAAATAAAAATGAGTCTTGGGTTAATGTTATGGCTCCGATAGATGAAACCAATTAAAAGAACTTCAAGGCAAAGATTTCTTCCTTAAAGAATATTGTATTTAGGAAACAAAGTATCAGCACTTATGTAGGTGAACCCAAGAGTAAAATCCCCTCCCTCAAGCTACAAAGTAACAAGTTGCAATCCCACCCCAAATTGCTGTCATAAATCACATTCACCAATTATTTCAAAAGGCGGGCTTTCCTCCCAGCTGTTCAGCCCACCAAAACTCTTGACTGACCTTGATTCTCACACAGAAGTATTGTTATGGCTAACTGAGAAACTTAACATCCCCCTTGCCCCTCCTTCATCTAAAATCTCTAAACTAAAATGTGCTAACAAAGACAAAATGAAAAATGGCTTCAGTTCAGTTTGTCACACCGTTTACCCTTTCTGGATTTCATTACTGATTTACCCCCTGTCCAAGGCTTCACTGCCATTTTGGTTTTGGCAGATCTTTTCACCAAGATGGTGCATTTCATACCCTGCAAGGGTTTACTGAATGCCAAAGATGCAGCCTGGCTTTTTCTAGACTTCTTTTGCTACCACGGCATGGTATCAACATTTATTTCAGATGGAGGTGCACAGTTCCAATCCAGATTTTGGAAGACACTATTCCAGATCCTGCACGTCAAAGTCACCCTGTGTTCAGCCCATCACCCAGCTATGAACGGTGAGTCAGAGAAAACTAACAAGCTCCTCCAACAGTATTTGAGCTGCTATTGCACCTATAGCCAATACAACTGGCCATCATTATTGCCCCTTGCAAGAATTTTCTTACAACAACACACTCCACTTATCGACTTCAGTGACAACTGTTCAAACTATGTATGGCACACACCCAAAAGTGTTGCCAGACCACCCCGCATTGGACTCAACTGTCCCAGGGGCAGTTGACTTCTTACAGAAGCAACTCTTTGCCCAAGCCCTATTGAAGCAGCAGCTCGACCAAGCAAAGCAGTCTTAGAGTTAAGGCTGCAGATGCCTACTGATGGGAGGGGCTGCCCATAACAGTAGGGGACAACATCTGACTCTCTACTAAGTTCTTAACATCTTCAAGACCTTCCAGGAATCTAGACAGTAAATTTGTGGTGCCATACAAGGTTCTCCATCAAATCAATCCTGTCACCTTCCATCTCCAATTGCCTCCTGCTATGAAGGTGCATCCAGTCTTTCATCGATCATTGCTGTCTAAAGATGTCCCTCCAAGCATGCTAAGATCCCAGCATTCAACACCACCGCCACCACCAGTCATTGTGGAGGTAGAAACAGTATGACATGGAGGAAATCTTGGACTATAGGCATAGGCATAGAGGCAAAGGCATTCAGTATTCAGGCTACCCTGTTTCTGATTGCTCCTGGGAAAATGCAGGGTATGTTCATGTCCTTGATTTAGTTTGCCAGTTTCACCAACACTTCCCTGAAAATCCACCACCGACCAAACTCCCAGTTCTCTGTTCTGCACCACCTGAGGGACGTGTCAAGGAAGGAGTTAACTGGCCTTTGTGGATTGAACCAGGCCTAGGGGTGGGAGGAGGCAGGGCACTCACTTTTGATGGGCCTTCCACTTCTGGTGTTCAACTCCCAGGCAGGAGAGGTACCTTCTAACGCTGTTTCTATGTTTCAGGAAATGCCACCTGGCTCACTGGCTGCTTCAGAAGTGGGGGAGAAAAATTCCTTTGAGACTGGTTCCCTCCTGCTCTTGCCAAGTTCCCATGAGAATTCATACTTTGAAGAGACCATGGAGGAGGGGGAGTGCAGCTCAGAGGAGCCCATGGAGGAGGAGGGGGGGAAAATTGGAGGTGAGGGTGATGTAGGAGATAACCAGGCTGATCCCAAGAGTGGGGTCAAATGCATCGTCAGTCTGGAGTCCCTACGCCCCTGAAAGAGACTGAAGTCCAGCCCCCTTTGAAGTCTGTTTATTCTTACCTGCTGCCAATATGCCTTCACCGTTAGTAGATCAGATTCTTTTATAGGCTGCATGGAATAAACTTGCAGTGCTTTGGAACTCTATCCTGGCTCTTGGTTTCTTGTGCCTGACAGGCACAAAGGGAGTGAGCCTCATGAAACTTGATCTGGGACTGGGCTTGTGCAATTGTCCCTGTTCCTACTGTAGTTCTTTCAAATTGGTGTATATCAGCACGCAGTGCTGGAATAACTCTTCTAAGTTCTGTTGGACTCCTTGCCTCACCAGCTTACTCTAAATGTCACCATGCAACCTTTGTCATGGTTCCGATAGATGAAACCCATCAAAAGAACGATGGCTGGGGACTTTGGGGTAGGAGGCTGCCTGGCTTGCTCTGGTTTCGGCCCGGCTTTTGGAGGTGGTGGCTTCTTGTAGCAAGGAAGCTCGATGTCCAACCTTACTGCCGCCTGATACCACTCCTGCAATAGATTAGGGACAGCCCAATAGACACAGGCCTGGGGAGGGTGATCATCTAGCCACTCCTTGAAGTGATGCAGTAGGGACTGCTCAGGCCACCTTTCTATCCGACCTGCTACCTTGCGAAACTCCCATACGTGTTCCAATGCAGGTCTACCATCTTGCTTTATCTTGTGAATTTGTTTCTCTGCTTTGAGGGCTATGGAGGGGTCCTCGAACCTGGCTCTTAATCCAAGGAGGAAGAGATGGAGATTTCCCAGTTCAGGCACTTGCTCACTGTACAGATTATTTAGCCACTCAGATGCTTCCCCTTCCAGATTGGCTGCGACCACATCAACCATAGCAGCTGGATTTGGGTAGAAATTGGCATTGCGATTCATGTGGGAACGCACTTGATTGAGGAAGATCAGCTTCTCCGGGTCACTGTCAAAAGTCACTCTAAGCGGTGGCGCCATTAGCCCCACCCCCAGTGTGGCTGCATTCCCAGTGGTTGTTGGCCTCCCTGCTGTGGATCTTGCACCCCCAGTGGCTGCTGACCTCCCAATGGTGGCTGCGGCATACCCAGTTGCTGCAGGCCCTCCAGTGGTTGCTGCACATTCAGGGGCTGTTGCCACCCCCACTGCTGCTGCACTCCCAACGGCTGCTGACCTGGCAGCAGTGGCTATGGCATCCCCAGTTGCTGCAGGCCTCCCAGCGGTCCTGGCAGCGGTTGCTGCAGCATCCCCAGTTGCTGCAGGCCCCCAAGGGTTTGCTGCAGATTCAGGGGCTGTTGCCAGCCCCACTGTTGCTGCACTCCCACCTGTAGTTGACCTCTCGGCGGTGGCTGCGACATCCCCAGTTGATGCAGGCCTCCCAGCGGTTGTTGCACATTCAGGGGCTGATACCAGCCCCCTTCTGCAGTGCTCCCACCTGTGGCTGACTTCCCAGCAGCAGTGGCTGTGGCATCCCCAATTGTTGCAGGGACCCCAATGGCTGTGGCGCTCTCACCTGTTGCTGCCCGGCCAACAGATCACACAGCTGTTGCATTATATCATGTTGAACGCTCACATCTGAGTCTTCCCCCTGCATAGGCTTCAGGCTCGGGTGGTGCCGATGGTGATGCACAGGGCTGTGTGACCGATAATAGCGACAGTCAAGAGCTTTCACAGTACCTGTGGCGATCTGGACTTCTAGAGGAGCGATGACGTCTCAGGGTGCCATGTTCAGAGTGAAGGTCGGGACTGTCCCTCCCTCCAGGGCTGGAGGTTAATGTTGGTGGCTTCGAGGACGTGGAAGCCGCCTGTGCTCCATAGGCGGGGCTGGGGCTTCTTTTAGGCACGGATTGGTGTCTGCTCCACCGTTCATCGTGATCACTTGCATGGGAAGAGTGAGAGGGTTGCTCCCCACTCTTCACCTCTAGCCCCTCGAACCTCTCCACCAACTTCTCCAAAGATTGGCTATGGGCTGCAGATCTCCGGAGTCCTCAGTAGTCTATTTCCTGATTCTCCAGCGACCTGGGGAACGTGATTCTCGAGAGGTTCCTTCTTGCAAATCAACTTTGGTAACTTTCGAAGAACTTGCTTTTGGCAGGGTCACTTCAAGGGGCTTGGAGTCTCCACTGGGCAGGGTCCACTCCAATGACCAGATCAGCTCCAGCATTTTGGGTCTCGCCCCCAGCTGTAAGGCCTGAGAAGATTCCTTCTCCGCTGGTGCGCTGGCTTGCGCTACGTACGCTGAGGCGGCAGCCATGGCTGGGGTGCTGGTTCCAGGCACTTCCTTCTTCTCCATGCTGAGATCTTCCCCAAGTCTTTGTCAGCCTATCCCTCAATTTAGGGATGGTGACTGGAGCTCAGGACCCCAAGGTGGTTAGGGTAGAATATGTGGAGTTTTGGGGTTAATGTCATGGTTCTGATAGATGAAACCCATCAAAAGAACTTCCAGGCAAAATTCTTCCTTCAAGAACATTTTATTCGGGAAACAAAGTATCGACACTACATAGCTGAACCCAAAAACTAAATTCCCTTCCCCCAGATACAGAGTAACAAAGTACAATTCCCACCACCAATAAACTGTCATAAATCACATTCCCCAATTAGTTAAAAGTGTGGGCTTTCTCCCCAGCTCCTCAGCCCGCAAAAACGTTATCAGCTTGTCCTTGGGTTCCCACAGGAGTTTATTGTTATGGCTAGCTGAGCTTTCATTCCAAACCCCCCTGCTGGCTTAGGAATTCTGGGAGTTGAAGTACACGAGTCATAAAAGAGCCAAGGTTGCCTACCCCTGATCTACATCATAGTTGTTCAAAAGGTGCTTTTTCCAAAAGGCAACTGGAATTTCTTTTTTTTTCCTTTGAAAATGTTTTGCTTCTCATCCAAGAAGCTTCTTCAGTTCTAACTGACTGGTGAGGAATGGAAGGATTTATAATATCTACATTTGGGTAGTACCTTTGGGACAACAAGACTGGTTGTGCTACTGGAGCTGGTGAAACTGCTGTTGGTTGGGCATTCTGGCCTTGTTGAACCAATTGAATCGCTGCCCACAAATTCTACATTTCTGCTTCTATATCATGTTAGCGTTGAAGTAAAGCCTCCACCATCTTCTGGGGAGGCATAACACCTGCCTATGGGTCCATTGCCATCTCCATGGTTGTCTCCTTCCTAAGAGCAGAGAGTCTGGCGAGATTAATGTGAGATGCAAGAAACCAGAATAGCTCCAAGAAATGGTCAAAGAGGCTTCTTTATTGATGAACACCAGTGTACAGAAATCTCACCAGCCTGTCTGCCTTAGGAAAGGACATACATACTGTATATCTTCTCCTGGAGAATAATAGTGAAAAATGGGCACTCAAAGCATTATAGAAGTGAATACTTGTGACACATTTATCTGGGTTTCAAGCCATTTAACTTCTGTGAAATGTTTTTAATATGTGACTTTTTATTACACACTGTGGGCACAATTATTAGGCAAGTTTTATCTTAGAGGATTAATTTTCTTATTGAACAATCACAGTGCTCTCGGTCAATCCAAAATGTTAATAAACCTTAAACCTGAATATTTAAAAAAGTAAAAGTGAGGTTTTGGCTTTCTTAGGAGAATATGTGCGGACAATTTTTGGGCAACTATTAGTGTGCAGAATTATCATGCAACTGAATGAAAAACAAAAAAAATGTCCATCTCATTTATTTGCATCTGTTAAAGTGAGAATAATAACTCAAAATGTACAAATAAACATTTCTGACATTTCAAAAAATATATATCAGTGACCAATATAGCCACCCTTCTTTTCAATAACAGTCATAAGCCTTCCATTCATGGAGTCTGTCAGTTTCTTGATATGTTGATGAACATTTTGTGCAGCAGCAACCACAGCCTCCCACACACTGTTCAGAGAGGTGTACTGGTTTCCTTCATAAATCTCCTGTTTAAGAAGGGCCCACAAGTTCTCATCGCCAGGGCTCCGTTGCCTTGGAAGAGTGAGGAAGATTCTCAGGGATGACTCACACCCTGGACAGTATCTCTTTACTCTCCTACCATCCGGTAGGAGATATAGGAATATAGCCAGCTGTACCAACAGGCTGAAAAATAGCTTTTATCCGTGGGCTGTTAGGCTTTTAAATGGGACATAATCTCTGTGAACTTATGCAGAATTGACTTGGGAGGCCGGTGTGTGGTGTAGTTGGTTCACATGGTGTGGTAGGATGGAGGGTTTGTTGTCACTGTGTGTTGGGGGGAGAGAGCACGGGGGGAGGCTCAGCTAATCTCAATGTACACATGTTGTACTTTGACAATAAAGGTTTATTATTTATTATTATTTAATAGGGTTTAGGTCAGGTGAGGACGGGAGCCATGTTATTATTCTTTCATCTTTAAGGCCTTTACTAGCTAGCCACATAGTGTTTTACTTCAATGCATGCAATGGAGCATTGTCTTGCATAAAAATCATGGTCTTGAAAGATGCAGACTTTTTCCTGTACCACTGCTTGAAGAAAGTGTCTTCTCAGAAACTGTCAGTAGGTTTGAGAGTTGATTTTGAGTTCCCAAGTTTGTCAAATCTGTGTCTTTCTATTATTTCCAATTTTGTATTATATACTTCTCTGTTTCTGTCAATAATGATGATGATGATGATGGAAGGGACCTTGGAGGTCATCTAGTCCAACCCCCTGTTCAGGCAGGAAACCCTATACCATTTCGGACAAATGGCTGTCCAATCTCTTCTTAAAGACTTCCAGTGTTGGAGCATTCACAGCTTCTGGAGGTAGGTTGTTCCACTGGTTAATTGTTCTGTCAGGAAGTTTCTCCTTAGTTCTAGGTTGCTTCTCTCCTTGATTAGTTTCCATTTGTTGCTTCTTGTCCTGCCTTCAGGCGCTTTGGAGAATACCTTGACTCCCTCTTCTTTGTGGCAGCCCCTGAGATATTGGAACACTGCTATCATGTCCCCCCTCGTCCTTCTCTTCATTAAACTAGACATACCCAATTCCAGCAACCTTTCCTTATATGTTTTAGCCTCCAGTCCCCTAATCATCTTTGTTGCTCTTCTCTGTACTCTTTCTAGAGTCTCATCATCTTTTTTACATCGTGGTGACCAAAACTGGATGCAGTATTCCAAATGTGCCCTTACCAAGGCATTGTAAAGTGGTATTCATACTTCACGTGATCTTGATTCTATTTCTCTGTTAATGCAGCCCAGCACTGTGTTGGCTTTTTTTGGCAGCTGCAGCATACTGCTGGCTCATATTTAAGTGATTGTCCACTAGGACTCCAAAATCCCTCTCACAGTTACTACTATTGAGCAAGGTACCCTCTATACTATACCTGTACATTTGGTTTTTCTTGCCTAAATGTAGAACCTTACTTTTTTTCACCATTGAATTTCATTTTGTTAGATAGCGCCCAGTGTTCAAGTCTGTCCAGATCCTCCTGTATCTTAAGCCAGTCTTCTGGAGTGTTGGCTATTACTGGCAGCTTGGTGTCGTCTGCAAATTTGATGAGTTCTATCCCCTTATCCAAATTGTTGATGAAGATATTGAAGAGCACTGGGCCCAGAACAGAGCCCTGGGGTACCCCACTACACACTTCCTTCCATGTAGATGCGGTTCCATGGAGGACCACAAGCTGAGTACGGCCGGTCAGCCAGCTACGAATCCATCTGGTGGTGATGCTGTCTAACCCACATTTTTCTATCTTATCAAGTAGTAGGCTGTGATCTACTTTATCAAATGCCTTACTGAAGTCCAAGTAAATTATATCCACAGTATTCCTCTGATCTACTAATTTTGTCACATGGTCAAAGAATGCAATAAGATTTGTCTGGCTTGATTTGTTTTTGACAAACCCATGTAGGCTTTTAGTAATGACTTTGCATCTACAGGTGAAACTCGAAAAATTAGAATATCGTGCATTATTTCAGTAATGCAACTTAGAAGGGGAAACTAATATATGAGATAGACTCATTACATGAAAAGCAAGATAGTTCAAGCTGTGATTTGTCATAATTGTGATGATTATGGCTTACAGCTCATGAAAACCCCAAATCCACAATCTCAGAAAATTAGAATATTGTGAAAAGGTGCAATATTCTAGGCTCAAAGTGTCCCACTCTAATCAGCTAATTAAGCCATAACACCTGCAAAGGGTTCCTGAGCCTTTAAATGGTCTCTCAGTCTGGTTCAGAAGGAATCACAATCATGGGGAAGACTGCTGACCTGACAGTTGTGCAGAAAACCATCATTGACACCCTCCATAAGGTGTTCTGTTCCAGCCTACTACTGGCCCTTCAGAAAAGGCAGGGACAACCCCTTTACAAAAGGCAAAAGGTTGGAAGTAAGCCCGCCAAATTTATTTACACAAAACAGATCCAAAACAGAGCAAACTGAGCAAAACAAAATACGAACCACTAAAACAGGAGCTATTCAAACGGTTGCCTTCAGCAACCAGCCCTCCCACACATTTAACCAGCCCTCCTACACTTTTAAACAGTTTCAAGGCGTGGCTTCTCTCTGCCTCCTTCTGAAGTGCCCCATTGCCTTCCTCTGTTTACTCCTGATTGACTGCCTCCTGCGTCGGGTGTCCTTGAACAGGGCCAGAGGTCAGGACATCTTCATCCACGCTGTCAGGTTCACACAGCTGGGTCTGCGTAGTAACCAGATGGGAGGGGCCTGGCTGAGAGCTCTGCGAAGCTTCAGAACTGTCCTTTGCAGGCTCTCCAAACCCCTCCTCCTCCTCCTCCTCCTCTGAATCGTCCGACCCAACTGCCGAACCCACAGGCTGTCCCTGAATCACAACATAAGGAGGGAAAACCTCAAAAGGTAATTGCAAAAGAAGTTGGATGTTCCCAAAGTGGTGTATCAAAGCACATTAATAGAAAGTTACAGGTGAAAATTGAAAAATTAGAATATCGTGCAAAAGTTCATTTATTTCAGTAATTCAGCTTAAAAGGGGAAACTAATATATGAGATAGACTCATTACATGCAAAGCAAGATAGTTCAAGCCCTGATTTGTCATAATTGTGATGATTATGGCTTACAGCGCATGAAAACCCCAAATCCACAATCTCAGAAAATTAGAATATTACATGCAATCAATAAAACAAGGAGTGTACATAGAACAATATCGGGCCTCTGAAAAGTATAAGCATGCATATGTACTCAGTACTTGGTTTGGGCCCCTTTTGCAGCAATTACTGCCTCAATGCGGCGTGGCATGGAAGCTATCAGCCTGTGGCACTGCTGAGGTGTTATGGAAGACCAGGATGCTTCAATAGCGGCCTTCAGCTCTTCTGCATTGTTCGGTCTGATATCGCTCATCTTTCTCTTGGCAATGCCAGACACGTCAAACACAAGGCCCGGGGGCTGGATTCGGCCCACGAAGTGGTTTCATGTGGCCCGCGAAGCCATCCTGGAAACAGTGAGGGAACGGCCCCCACTGTCTTGGCCGTGGCCCAGAGACCCTCCTCCTGCCAGAGACCCTCAGATCTGTCCCACTTCTGCCCAGGCCCCCATAGGCACCCTTGATGCGAACGATGTAGAGCTGGCCACGCCCACCCAGTAGGCCATATGCACTTTAGCCACACCCACCCAGTAGGCCACGCTCACCCTGGCCATACCCACCCGGCCCCCTGAGGGCAGCCGCAATACTGATGCGGCCCTCAATGAAATTGAGTTTGACACCCCTGCTCTATGGGGTTCAGGTCAGGCGGGTTTGCTGGCCAATCAAGCACAGTAATCCCATGGTCATTGAACCAGCTTTTGGTGCTTTTGGCAGTGTGGGCAGGGTGCCACCGGTCAGAGAATGTCGTCTGGTGGCCCCCAGGGGGAGGTCCTTCTCTGTGGGCACGCAGGATTTGTGGAACTGTCTGCCGGTTGAACTCCGGATGGCACCCGACCTTTGCTCCTTCCGATGCGATCTGAAGACCTACTTGTTCGAACAAGCCGGCCTGGCCTGATGGGTGATGGGTTGGGATTTTAATATTGTTTTAATGTATTTTAACTCGTTGTTAGTTTTGGGCACCCTGTTTAATCTCTTTTAATGTTTGTATTCTTGTATTTTTATATGTTGCCCTGTTCACCGCCCTGAGTCCTTCGGGAGAAGAACGGTATACAAATAAAATAATAATAATAATATAATAATAATAATAATAATAATAATAATAATAATAATAATAATAATTAGCAAAATGGAAAAGGCCAGCATATAGCAGAATTCAATATGTGGCTAAAGGAGTGGTGTAATGGAGAAGGCTTTGGTTATGTTAGACATGATGTCTGTAGCTGGTCCAATGAAAAAAATGTACAAAAGAGATGGTTTGCATCCATCCAAGAAAGGGACTGAGTTACTTGGCAATAAATTCACAGCTTTTCTGCAGGAATATTTAAACTAAACAATGAGGACAGTGAGTTAATTGATACAGAACATCACTGTCCCCAGCAATCTAAGAAAATAGGGGAAGCCAGGCACCACAAAAGTTTTGTAGCAAGTAAAGTCAGGGTCAGTCATGAAGGACTCAAATGTCTATACACCAATGCACAGAGTCAATATAAAAGGGGGGGGGGATGACATTGCCATAGGTGTATGCTATAGGCCGCCCAACCAAACAGAGGAAATAGATGAACTTTTTGCTAGTCAGCTAACTAAGGTATGTAGGAAGCACATCACAATAGTAATGGGGGACTTTACCCTGATAGCAACTGGGAGAAAAACTCTGCACCAAGTGGAAGATCAAACAGTTTCCTGACAAAAAGTAGAGAAGGGAACTAGGGGATTAGCCATATTGGATTTAATTCTCACTAACAGAGATGAAATGATAGAAGGTGTTGAAGCCACAGGAACCTTGCGGGGAAGTGATCATGCAGTATTGGAATTCAACATTCTGGAAGCACAAGCAATAGAACACAGTCAAACTAGAGTCTTGGACTTTAAAAGAGCTAATTTCAATAAACTTAGAGCTTGGGAAGGATTCCATGGATGAGAATCCTAAAAGGGAAAACAACTCAAGAAGCTTGGGAAATTTTGAAAAGTGAGATAATAAAAGCCCAGTGTAGCACAATACCAACAAAGAGGAAAAAACTAGCATGTCTGCATAAAGAACTCTCTGATAAATTGAAAGATAAAAAGGACAAGTATAGAAAGTGGAAAGAGGGGCACATAACTAAGTCAATATCAGCAAATAGCCCGAGCCTGCAAAGACGAAGTGAGGAAAGCTAAGGCTCAAAATGAACTAAGGCTTGCGACCAAAGTCAAAAATAACAAAAAATGCTTCTTTCAACATGTAAAAAAGAAGAAAAAAGTGAAGGAAATGATTGGTTCATTAGTGGGTGAAAGTGGCAGGAAGGTGACAAGCAACAGGGAGAAAGCAGAACTATTTAACTCGGTTTTTGCATCTGTCTTTACACAAAGGGAAAAAACAGACCAACCTATCAAAAATAGTGCCATAAAAAGCAGAATACAAACACATGTTAAGATAGGCAAAATGGTAAGCGAGCACCTGTCCAGCCTAGACTCGTTCAAATCACCAGGACTAGATGGATTACACCCCAAGGTTCTCAAGGAACTGGCAGACGTGATCTCAGAACCACTGAACTATATTTTTCATAGATCCTGGAGCACTGGGGAACTAGCAGAGGACTGGAAAAGAGCTGATGTAGTTGCCATCTTCAAAAAAGGGGAAATAAATGGATCCAGGAAACTACAGACCTATCAGCCTGACCTCAATACCTGGGAAGATTCTGGAAAAGATAATCAAACAACGAATCAGCGAGCACCTAGAGGCAAACAAAGTCATTACTAAAAGCCAACATGGGTTTGTCAAAAACAGATCATGCCAGACAAATCTTATTGCATTCTTTGACCTTCCAAAGCTCTAAGTTTATTGAAATTAGCTCTCTTAAAGTCCAAGACTCTAGTTTGACTGTTCTATTGCTTGTGCTTGCATAATGTTGAATTCCAATATTGCATGATCATTCCCCCCAGCAAGGTTCCTGTGGTTTCAACATCTTCTATCATTTCATCTCTGTTAGTGAGAATTAGGTCCAATATGGCTAATCCCCCAGTTCCCTTCTCTACATTTTGGCAGAGAAAGTTGTTTGCTAGGTTTGTCAGGAATCTGTTTGATCTTCCACTTGGTGCAGAGTTTGTCTCCCAGTTGATATCAGGGTAATTAAAGTCCCACATTACTATTATGATGTGCTTCCTACATACCTTAGTTAACTGACTAGCAAAAAGTTCATCTATTTCCTCTGTTTGGTTGGGTGGCTTATGGAAATGTCATTTTCCCCCTTTTATGTTGACCCAAATGCATTCAAGACAGTTTTCATCATTGATTTGCTCTATTTCTGTAGAGCTGTGGTTATTTCTTATATAGAGAGCAACTCCACCACCTCTTTTATTTGCTCTGTTTCTTTTAAATAATTTAAATCCCTCTAGCTGTGTGTTCCATTTGTGGGTTTCATCCCACTAAGTTTCCATAATGGCAACAATATCATATCTGCCCTCATTAACCTGTTCTAAATAGTGTGTGTGTGTGTGTATGTGTGTGTATACACACACACACACACACACAGACACACAAAATCTTCATAGTACAAATGTAAATAACTTTTTCCTTTCTTTTTTTTGATGAAAACTGAACCTGACTGGTGTTACCAAACTACTGGAATTCCTCGCTTCCTGTAACCTTTGGCTGCATCTTGTCTAATTA
Source organism: Daboia siamensis (assembly GCA_024449315.1). Classification (NCBI taxonomy): domain Eukaryota; kingdom Metazoa; phylum Chordata; class Lepidosauria; order Squamata; family Viperidae; genus Daboia; species Daboia siamensis. Next base: position 102,729 of record JAKJMR010016179.1, read on the forward strand.
TGGACATGTGAAATGATGGAATTACATTGTTTACAAAGTAGCCGTAAGTACTCTTGGCATAACTAGGAAACTGTTTTTCTCTATGCATCTGTTACAAGATGTGCACATGTCTTTTCTAAAGTTAGCTGTTTCTTAAAAAGGAATATCCCATTTTTCTTGCACTCAAACAGCATATCATTCTCTAAGAAAATGGGGTGTGGGAGTGTACATATCGTTAAAATTAATAAATATGTTGAAGGTAGTGGGATTATTCAAAAACATGTATTGGTTCATAATACCACTAGGGAGAAGTGATAGTACTTTCCAATCCTAGAATTCTTCAGGATGACTTAACAGAAGGTTGCAGCCTGTTCCTGCTGCAGATGATAGCACATGTGCTATCTGAACTTGGTTTTTTATTAGGAACTATATTCTAAGCCTGTATTGTATTTGGAATCAGATAGCATTTATTTTTCAAGAACAGAATATGCCCTAACACTGAATATCCAAATGTTAAAAAATAATGAGACTAAAAGTTTTTGCAAGAGACAAATTTAGGTAGTTGAAATGTGAGGTACTAAGAAAATAGCCTTTTTCATAGTTACAAAGTATGGTTCTTATAAATATATATATACAGTCATGGCCGAAATTGTTGGCACCCCAGAAACTTTTCCAGAAAATCAAGTATTTCTCACAGAAAAGTATTGCAGGAACACATGTTTTGCTATACACAGGTTTATTCCCTTTGTGTGTATTGGAACACAACAAAAAAGGGAGGAAAAAAGCAAATTGGACATAATGTCAAACAAAACTCCAAAAATGGGCTGGACAAAATTATTGGCACCCTTTCAAAATTGTGGATAAATAAGATTGTTTCAAGCATGTGATGCTCCTTTAAACTCACCTGGGGCAAATAAAAGGTGTGGGCAATATAAAAATCACACCTGAAAGCAGATAAAAAGGAGAGAAGTTCACTTAGTCTTTGCATTGTGTGTCTGTGTGTGCCACACGAAGCATGGACAACAGAAAGAGGAGAAGAGAACTGTCTGAGGATTTTGAGAACCAAAATTGTGGACAAATATCAACAATCTCAAGGTTACAAGTCCATCTCCAGAGATCTAGATTTGCCTTTGTCCACAGTGTGCAACATTATCAAGAAGTTTGCAACCCATGGCGCTGTAGCTAATCTCCCTGGTTGTGGACAGAAGAGAAAAATTGATGAAAGGTTGCAACGCAGGATAGTCCAGATGGTGGATAAGCAGCCCCAAACAAGTTCCAAAGGAATGCAAACTGTCCTGCAGGCTCAGGGAGCATCAGTGTCAGTGCAAACTATCCGTCGACATTTAAATAAAATGAAACGCTATGGCAGGAGACCCAGGAGGACCCCACTGCTGACACAGAGACATAAAAAAGCAAGATTACAGTTTGCCAAAATGTACTTGAGTAAGCCAAAATCCTTCTGGGAAAACGTCTTGTGGACAGATGAGACCAAGATAGAGCTTTTTGGTAAAGCACATCATTCTACTGTTTACCGAAAACGAAATGAGGCCTACAAAGAAAAGAACACAGTACCTACAGTGAAATATGGTGGAGGTTCAATGATGTTTTGGGGTTGTTTTGCTGCCTCTGGCACTGGGTGCCTTGAATGTGTGCAAGGCATCATGAAATCTGAGGATTACCAAAGGATTTTGGGTCGCACTGTAGAGCCCAGTGTCAGAAAGCTGGGTTTGCATCTGAGATCTTGGGTCTTCCAGCAGGACAATGACCCCAAACATACGTCAAAAAGCACCCAGAAATGGATGGCAAGAAAGCGCTGGAGAGTTCTGAAGTGGCCAGCAATGAGTCCAGATCTGAATCCCATTGAACATCTGTGGAGAGATCTTAAAATTGCTGTTGGGAAAAGGCGCCCTTCCAATAAGAGAGACCTGGATCAGTTTGCAAAGGAAGAGTGGTCCAAAATTCTGGGTGAGAGGTGTAAGAAGCTTATTGATGGTTATAGGAAGCGACTGATTTCAGTTATTTTTTCCAAACGGTGTGCAACCAAATATTAAGTTAAGGGTGCCAATAATTTTGTCCAGCCCATTTTTGGAGTTTTGTTTGACATTATGTCCAATTTGCTTTTTTTCCTCCCTTTTTTTGTTGTGTTCCAATACACACAAAGGGAATAAACCTGTGTATAGCAAAACATGTGTTCCTGCAATACTTTTCTGTGAGAAATACTTGATTTTCTGGAAAAAATTCTGGGGTGTCAACAATTTCGGCCATGACTGTAAATAGCAGAACTTAATTATATTAAAACATAAATATCCTAACTTCACATGTTTTTATCTCAGCAACAGAAAAATCTTGAAGGATATGTGGGATTTGCAAACCTCCCCAATCAAGTTTATAGAAAATCTGTTAAGAGAGGGTTTGAATTCACTCTTATGGTAGTAGGTAAGTTACACTTTTTAATCCTTCAAATTATCAGTTATCACTCGTTTTAATGAACAAATAACAAAAGATATTCAATTTCTGATGGTAGCTCGATTAACTAGCTATGCTTTCTGACAAGTTATGTAACAATATGTACTCTGCAGGAGTATTATGCAAGAGTTATTTATCATTAGTACAGGTAGTCTCTTACTTACAAACATTTGTTTAGTGACCATTCAAAGTTACAACGGCATTGAAAAAAGTTACGTATGACCGTTTTTCACACTTACCACTGTTGGCAAGTAACCAAGGGTTAGTTTTTGGTAGAGATGAAAATAGGATTTAAAGGACTTGATAGAAAGTATATAGATTTGCATAGTAAGAGCTCTATTATGCTATTGTATGAAATAAATTTAGGAAATAATTTGTACTACATCAGTTAACTGTAAAGGAATATGTGTATAAAGAGTGAGACAGTATACACTGTGATACATACAGGTGAAACTCGAAAAATTAGAATATCGTGAAAAGAATATTGTGAAAAGGTGCAATATTCTAGGTTCAAAGTGTCCCACTCTAATCAGCTAATTAAGCCATAACATCTGCAAAGGGTTCCTGAGCCTTTAAGTGGTCTCTCAGTCTGGTTCAGTAGGAATCACAATCATGGGGAAGACTGCTGACCTGACAGTTGTGCAGAAAACCATCACTGACGCCCTCCATAAGGAGGGAAAGCCTCAAAAGGTAATTGCAAAAGAAGTTGGACGTTCCCAAAGTTCTGTATCAAAGCACATTAATAGAAAGTTACAGGTGAAACTCAAAAAATTAGAATATTGTGCAAAAGTTCATTTATTTCAGTAATGCAACTTAAAAGGGGAAACTAATATATGAGATAGACTCATTACATGAAAAGCAAGATAGTTCAAGCTGTGATTTGTCATAATTGTGATGATTATGGCTTACAGCTCATGAAAACCCCAAATCCACAATCTCAGAAAATTAGAATATTGTGAAAAGGT